>CM076986.1:4767253-4913948 GCA_039105355.1 Benthosema pterotum
CGAGACCGTGTTTGTACTATAGCCCATGGTTTTTCTTCGATTTCGACATTTTTTCAAAACGCTCAAAAACGCTCAGAGACCGTGTACTATAGCCCATGGTTTTTCTTCAATTTCGACATTTTTTCAAAACGCTCAAAAATGCTCCGAGACCGTGTACTATATCCCATGGTTTTTCTTCGATTTCGACATATTTTGAAAAATGCTCAAAAACGGCAAAAAACGGCATACTATAGCATGGTGTCCGTGACCGTGTACTATAGCCCATGGTTTTTCTTCGATTTCGACATTTTTTTAAAAACGCTAAAAAACGACGAAAAACGCCATACTATAGCATGGCGTCCGAGACCGTGTACTATAGCCTATGTTTTTTCTTCGATTTCGACATTTTTTCAAAACGCTCAAAAACGCTCCGAGACCGTGTACTATAGCCTATGATTTTTCTTCATTTCCACATTTTTTGAAACGCTAAAAAAACGACGAAAAAAAAACTCCATAATATAGCATTTGGCGTGCCGAGACGCTGTACTATAGCCCATGGTTTTTCTTCGATTTCGACTTTTTCAAAACGCTCAAAAACGCTCGAGACCGTGTACGAGGGTGCCCATGGTTTTTCTTCGATTCGAGATTTTTTTCGAAAAACGCTCAAAAACGACGAAAAACGCCATATATATGCTATAGCATGGCGTCCGAGACGTGTACTATAGCTTGCGTTTTTTTGCCAGTTTTTGTTCAATTTTTCGAAAATCTTCCAAAAATCATCAAAACGATGAAAAGACGTAAGGCTATAGCCTTACGTTTTTTTCAAAATTTCGAACATTTTCGAAAGTCCTCAAAAAAAACCTCAAAACTATGACAAACGGGCATGCTTGTGCAAGATCGTAAGGCTATAGCCCTGCGTTTTTGCCAGTTTTTGTCATTTTTCGAAAGTCCTCAAAAACCCTCAAAACGATTGAAAAAATGGCATACTGTGGCAAGACCGTAAGGCTATAGCCTTGTTGTTTTTGCCAGTTTTTGTCATTTTCCGAAAATCTTCAAAAATCCTCAAAACACGAAAAGACGTAAGGCTATAGCCTTAGTTTTTTTCAAAATTTCGACACATTTTCGAAAGTCCTCAAAAACCCTCAAATCTATGACAAACGGCATGCTGTGCAAGACCGTAAGGCTATAGCCTTGCGTTTTTGACAGTTTTTGTCATTTTTTGAAAATCTTCAACAATTTTCCTCAAAACGATGAAAAGACGTAAGGCTATAGCCTTCCGTTTTCTTCAAAATTTCGACATTTTTCGAAAAAGTCTCAAAAACCTTAAAAAAGATGAAAAAAAGTGTTGCTGTGCAAGACCGGAAGGCTGTCGCCTTGCTTTTTTGCCAGTTTGTTGTCATTTTTCAAAAATCTCCAAAAATCCTCAAAACAACGAAAAAGACGTAAGGCCTTACTTTTTTTTTTTTTTTTTTTTTTCAAACTTTTTTTCGGCCATTTTTCGAAAAGTCCTCAAAAAACCTCAAAACGATGAAAAATGGCATATTGCTGTGCAAGACTGTAAGGCTGTCGCTTACGTTTTTGCAGTTTTTGTCATTTTTCAAAAAAATCTCAAAAATCATCAAAAATGATGAAAAAGATGTAAGGCTATAGCCTTACGTTTTTGAAAATTTCGACATTTTTCGAAAGTCCTCAAAAACCTCAAAACGATGAAAAATGGCGTGCTGTGCGAGGACCGTAAGGCTATAGCCTTGCGATTTTTGTCATTTTTTGTCATTTTTCGAAAATCTTCAAAATCATCAAAACGATGTAAAGAAGCCTTACGTTTTTTCAAAATTTCGACATTTTTCGAAAGTCTCGAAACCCTCAAAACGATGAAAAATGGCATGCTGTGCAAGACCGTAAGGCTTAGCCTTGCATTTTTGACAGTTTTTGTAATTTTTCAAAAATCTTCAAAAATCCTCAAAAACGACGAAAAGACGTAAGGCTAATAGCCTTACGTTTTTTTCAAAATTTCGACATTTTTCGAAAGACCTCAAAAACCCTCAGAACGATGACAAACAGCATGCTGTGCAAGACCGTAAGGCTATAGCCTTGCATTTTTGACAGTTTTTGTCATTTTTTGAAAATCCTCAAAAATCCTCAAAACGGTGGAAAAACGTCACGCTGTGCAAGACCGTAAGTCTATGGCCTTGTGTTTTTGCCAGTTCATCATTTTTTGAAAATCTTCGAAAACAGCAAAAATGTTGTTGTTTTTTTCTCGAATTTCGACATTTTTGAAAATCCTTAAAAATAATGACATGTACAACCTACAGTCCCTACTAATAGACCGTAATTGTATGGGGTAACCCGCTAATGAATTGGGGTGTGTTGTGGGGTTGGTGAGATTGTTTTTTTTTTTTGAACGTGTTGGTTGTTTGTTGGTAACCGGGGGTATGTTAATTGGGTTTGTTGTTTGTTTGGTTGGATGTTGGGTTGGTTTTTTGGTTGTGATGGGCTTAAAAAGTTAATGGGGTTGTTTTTTCTGGTTGGTTTGTGGGTTGTGTGTTGAATGTGGTGGTTGGTGCCAATTGTTTTTCGGTGGGGTTACAATTTAACACCTGGGTAACGCAGTAAAGAATCTGGGGTTTACCGCATGTTTGAGGATTTGGCAACCAAGATGGCGGCGCGCATAGTCGCAGCGGCCCAGAGCTCACTAAACTGGCATTACATTTTATTTTATGGTTATTTATCTATCATGTGTATGCCAGTGGTGATGCCCTAAACTGAATTTCGTTGTTTTCATGCAAACAATGTTTCATGTAGGCAATGACAATAAAGCTCTATCTATCTATCATCTATGCAACACAATGAGCCAACAACAAAGAGACCATGCAAATACAACACATTGAGCAGGGCACTGCAGGGAGTTGAACCCCGTTCCGGTGAACCAGAAGTCCCACACCAGTGCCAGAGTTATTTTTGTTGTAATTTACAGGCCTAAAAATCTATCATTTCAACCGCCCTGACAACAAAACAGTAAAGACACTTAACAATTTACATTGTAGGCCAGGGGTCTTCAACCTTTTCGATACCAGGGCCCACTATTTATTCACCATTTGAGCCACGGACATTTGAGGACATTTTAGCCCCACAGACCCCAAAAACTAAAGATTTAAACTAAACCTTTGTCCACAATATGGATTTGGGAAACAAAAAAGGCAAACATACAGATCAAAATGAATCTTCTAGTTGTGTAGACTTCATTCCAGTGATGAACATTTTAACAATTGGTTAACCAATTTTTGATCTACCAACTTAGACGGGGACCACCTGGAAACTACAACAGTGGTTTTCTCAAGGACCATCAGTGGTCAGCAGAAAACCACTGTTGTAGGCAATGACAGGCTATATGAGGAACACATATTGATATATTTATATATATTATATATTATTATATATATATATATTATATATATTATATATATATATATATATATTAATATATATATATATATTATTATATATATATATATATATATATATATATATATTTTTTTTTTTTTTTTTTTTTTTTTTTTTTTTTTTTTTTCTTGATCATCAAGTGCCACAAAGTGCTACAAGTGAAGAGTGCAGCAGGAAACATTTGGGTCATATAGGCCCATCACCAATGCCTCCATGACGTTTTAACTGCAAACGGCAGCATACATAAATGATGGGTCGACATCACCATAGACCTTTAGCTAAGCCCTGCCCTCTTGTCCACCCTAGGACACTTTCCAGCTGGGCCCTTTCATTCCAATGTAAATATCATGGACATTACACAATAAATACTGCTTCAGTTTTGGAGCCAGACCTTCAATAATCACTTCCAAATCTGTCAACAAAGCCTTCCCTATGCAGTGGAAAAATGTGTGTGTGTGAAATTTATTTTTTAAAACAATGTTTTATTATAGGAAACCTATTGGTGGAGAGGTTTGTCGATCAGATGTCATGCTTCGCTGTGATTGGACCAGAGCAGTTTGGGGAGGGGTTTACTTAAAGATATATTGTTCCGACGGCCCGAACCCTACTTTTCAGAATGTTCGGGCCAGAAGATACTGCCATAGAGCGGCCCGACTGACTGGGGCGGTGAGAATTCCATGAGAATCAAATGATAATACGTCCATATGTCACAAGAGGAATCCCTCAGTGAGTGTTGTTTTGGTAGGATTTTTTTTGTATCTAGTCAGTGCTAGTCTTATGGACGAAACGCCTTTTCATTTTAGTCCCACACTTTAGTCATTTGAACAAAAGTGTTTAATTGGTCTTAGTCACTTGTTGATAGAGATTTACGGCTCCATTTTCGTTACATGCTAAACCCCTTATCCCAAACCCCGTATCCTTTTTTTTTTTTTTTTTACTATTTTTTAAAAACTTTTGGGAATAATTCAATGTGCTATTGACACATTGTGAGTGAGCATGGAGACTCGCCATTTGAAGAAGTTAAGGGTGACAAATCTAGGCCTTTGTCTAGTTTTAGTTGACGGGAACTCAAAGAGGTTTTAGTCAGTTTTAGTATAAATGGTTTCCACATGGCCCCTCTACAGCAGGGCCGTTTCTACCATAGATATATAAGAAAGCTAGATGGCTCGCGGGACTCTGGCGTCATTCACGGCGGCCATCTTGTGAGAGGACTCAATACAGTAAGCGCTATGGCAGCCCAAACAAAAACAGCTAAAACTCGCTCAAAACCTGACGGATTTACTCACGGATCGCATTGTTATGAACGTTATCGACGTGGCTATGATTTTTGCTGAATTTTATTTTTATTTTACCGGTATTTGAAAAAAATATTATGCGGACGTCTCTGGCGTTTACAACAAACCAATCCGTTTGAAAAATCGGTTGAAAAATAAGCGAGTTAACCTCATTTAAAAAGTATATGCTCATAGACACAATGTTATGCGACACTCTCACAAGATGGCCGACACATAACAACGCCACTCTCCATTGGCCAGCAGCCATCTAGCTTTCTTATATATATCTATGGTTTCCATGGCCCCTCTACAACAGGGCCGTTTCTTTCTTCAACCGGTATAAATTGTTGCTCTCCTCCTCCTCCTCCTCGTAGCTCCCATTAGGATGATAGATGAGGAGAGATGCAGAGAGGATGGTTAATCTTTCAGAGAGGGCGAGAGTGGAGAGAGAAGAGGAAGGTGGGAGGACAGAGAGAAAGAGAGAGAGAGAGAGAGAGAGAGGAGAGAGAGAGAGAGAGAGGGCACACCGTGTGCATAAATAAAAGGAGAAGAAGTTGGGTTTTTTAGCAGGAAAATGGGGGAGAGAAGGCGAATTGATGGTGGGGGGGTGGGGGGGGTGGTTGGGGGGGGGTAGCGACGGCGAAGCGGGAGTGACAGAGAAAGGAAGAACTCACGGAAGAAATGAAGAGCGATTCTGACGGACGAGTGTAATTGGAACAGAAACAGCAGCAGGGCAGAACAGATGAAACGGAAGTGGCATAAGGATGGAAAGGGAGAGAAAGCAAAATCCATACGCGAACGTGGCGGCCGTCGCGGCGGTGTTATCACAGTCGCGACCGTAGAGTGTTGGCAACTTGGCCCATTTGGTGCTATATTTAGCTCTTTTCACTAATTTTCCCTAGTGCGAAAATTAGTGAAAAACTCCTGGCGGAAAATCTAGTGCTTTTTTTTGCTGGTGAGTTGGGGTGAAATTGGTTGACAGGCGCCAGAGATAAAACCCTCGTTTTTCATCATTTTTCTTCCTATGATAGAGTCCTCCTTCCTTCCTAGAAAGGACCATTGGTAACCAAATGGACCCTTATAGATCTTTAACTCTTGAGATCCTAAAAAGAAACCATTTCATTTTACGCTCTCAGGAGTTAAATTATATTTAAACATCTAAACTACCTAATTTTCAAGAATCTACACATTTAGAAAATGTAAAAGAATTGCTATTTTAACCAACATTTTGCCAGTCATTTCTCCTAAATCAGTCAGAGAAACTAAACTCAACATCAAATGGTGGTCCTCCATGGCGAAAATGCAGAATAAATAGTGGGCCCTGGTATGAAATTGGTTGAAAACATTCTAGTGCATTTTGGAAGTGCCACTAGTACATTTTGGATTTTGGCAGTTGGCAACACTGCGATCGTATTGCATGACAGTCGACCGTTTTGCATAAGAGTTGCGATCGCTTTCCCTACTAAACCTAACCCTAAACTCAGTAAAAGTACAACAAGACAACTGCATCTGCATCTATGTAATCACATGTAACAAATGTAATCTACAATATGGGGAAACCAGAAACAAAATAGCAGATTGGGTGAACCAGCATATACTGTAGATATAACATAAATAATGCAACAGAAATGTTGCTAATCGTACAACATTTTATGGTACATGGGATTAGTGCAATGGAAGTGTGTGGACTAGAATCCAACCAGACAAGAAGTTTGCAGAAAAATAATGGATACTAAGACTTAATACAACATTTCCACTGGGTTTAAACCACTATGAAAGATAAGTAAGATTAGTTCTCTCCGATAGATGCTTAGGGTCATCAGCTTGTTCTGACTCAGAATGTCTCTTTGTTTTTGGGTTGTTTTTGGGCAAATGTATTTCATAGTGCATGTCATTGTGTATTTAAGTGAAAAAACATTCCTTGGCCATAGAATCATGGAAAATGTGATGAGGTCACCACATTTGGGCAAGTATCTATGGCCGTTTTTAGGCCAAGGGATGTTTTTTGGGCAAAACTAATGCTTGGGATGGATTCAGAAGCATGAAAAACCCCTAGTTTGACATGTCACATGTGCTTCTTAAATAATTATTATATTTTTAATTATTACATTATATGGGATGT
Organism: Benthosema pterotum; assembly: GCA_039105355.1. NCBI lineage: Eukaryota > Metazoa > Chordata > Actinopteri > Myctophiformes > Myctophidae > Benthosema > Benthosema pterotum. The sequence continues at coordinate 4,774,070 of CM076986.1, forward strand.
TATGGGTAAATATTTTCTGGGCAAAAATAAAAAATGTAAACCACTTTTTTCATGTTCCATAGGGTTCATAGAACAGAAAAAACATGGTTTACAAAAATCTTCACGAAACGTTCAGTAAACTAGATTCTGCTACATAACTACATATCGCCCCTCCTGGAGAAAAGACAAAGAAAAAGTATATACAGTAAAAAGGAAACGAGAGTGAACAGGAGAAGGTGGGGTGTGTGGTGGGAGAGAGGAGGAGGAGGAGGGGATTCTGGGAGGCCATGTTGTGCCTGGTTCCTCCAAAGGAGCCCTGCAGCTTAATGGGCTCATAGTTTGGAAGTAATTATTGGTTATCAAACCTGATAATAGTCATTGCTCCACGTTTTTTTCTTTTTGTTTCCACATACTTAAACAATTACGGCAAATTGTTATACGGGAAAGGGTTATTATTATTAATTACAGTACATAATATCGGTTAGCCGTCGGATTATACACCAGATTAAAGGACACAGAATAGCTGCAGAAACAGCGAGCTGTGCTAGATTCAGTACTCGCTAGTCCGAACTAAAACTAGAATGAAGAAAGTCAGTGATGCAAATAAACATATTTCTAGCCAATGACACGAGAAACCAGCTGTTGTTCTCTTTGAGTTTGTTTCCAAAATAATGTATTCAGAGATTTGCAGACACTTTGCAGAACAACAAGCCACTCGGTAATATGTTGATCTGCTAATAAAGACCAAATAACTGTCAGCGGCTGTCGCAGTCGTACTCGCCGAACAAACAGAATGAAAGAGGACATATACAGATGAACAAACAGCGTTGCTTTGATTCTGCATCTAATATTTGCTCTAAATAAAGACCAAATAACTTGTCCGGCTTCCCTCGTGAAAAACAAACACGGTTATTCTGAAAACGTGTGTTTGAACACTGGCAAGGACTGTCCTGCAGAGAGTGGGACAAGAGAGGCAGGGGTTGGGAGGGAATGCATCCATTTTAACTCCTTAACCGATTGATTATTGTGATTGAATATTCTGTATTCTGCTTATCACTCCAAAAGTCGTTTTAAGCTTTGTTTTGTTAACAAGCTCTTTAACTCACCGCACACTGCACTCTGAGGTGGAGTTCGATTCTATTCTTAAAAGGATCCCTGGCTAATAACACAAATATGCCTTAAAAACACTACACTTGCCTTCTATAACTAAAACATGCAGATAAAACACCTTCAATACTTTATTTCTTTCATAAATAATCTTTCACTCAATAGGAGGTGCTTCTGTCGCAGGACGATGATGTCACATGAGTATGTTCATCCATATATTCCATAGAGCTAGATCACACGTGACATCATCATCCTGCGACAGGAGCAGTTCCTGTTGAGTGAAATATTCTCTATTTATGAAAGAAATAAGATGCCATTGGTGTTTTTATTTGTTTATTTTAGTTATATAGGTAAAGTATAATGTTTTAAGCAATGTTTATCTTATTAGACAGGGATCCTTTTAAACAAATCTGTGTACAAACACAGTGTTTGTACACACTAAATTGCCATTAAAATCTCTAAAAGACAAAACAGCAGCACTCACGGAACTCTTGCTTAAGGCACTTTTTTTAAAATTCTTAATAGAGCAGGCATGGCAGCAACAGCAGACTTGTTTCGACCTTCAGGTCTTCATCGGCGTTTAATGTATACAAACACAGGAAGTGTCACCTTTTATAGTGTCCCCCAGGGTGAGACAACTTCCTCTCTACCATGTAAACAGCAGTGACTACTCAGCTCACCTGTAGCAAAAGTGCAGCCTTGAAGACATTTAGACAAATAATACTAAACATGAGAGTCGTTAATTCTAATTAACGTTCCGTGAGCGCTGGTGTTTTCTTTTTTAGAGATTTCTTCTTGTCAAAAAGAATATACTTTATGGGGGGAAACAGAAGAAGGAATTTAATGCAATTAATACAGGTCGTTAGATGCATCATTAGTGCCTGGGGGAACTGCGACAATAGTGTAAGCATTCAAATAGTGCACTCCTGTACAAGTGCTACTGTAAATGAATAGCATCACTATTCAGCTAACAGACTGTACTGCATGCAAGTCAATAACACTAATTTCCCGCATGAACGGTATAATTAACTTTACATTCAGTCATATCATACAGGAACAGGCAGCAGTCACAATATCTTTTATATTAGAGCCAATGGCTGGTTTAGAAGTGCAAAGTCCTACATCATATCACCTGGCACTTACGCACAAAGCACTGGCGATTTTAAGAGGGTGCCAGGGAGGCACTGGCACCCCCTGATAGCCCCAAAAAAGTTTGAAAAAAATGTTATATATAGAAAAAAAAAAGTGTTTTTGCTTATATTCTAAAGACCTGCGCAGTGACATCACCGCCCCTGTTCCAGAAGTGGATGCCCCATTCATGGGACAATCAAATCATTTACTAACAAGAAAAATGAAACAAAGGTGTTGTATATACAGTATAATGTGTTCTACTTCTTGCTAATTAGATATTATATGATAATATTGTGTTTGTTGTCATCATTTGTCACAAACCGAGTTGGTATTGTCCGCGGAGTAATCATGTTTCCATTTTCGAAAAGTCTATGAGGAAAATGAATGGAGAATCCACTTCTGGAACAGGGGCGGTGGCGTCACTGCGCACGTCTAAAGCAGTGGTTTTCAACCATTTTAAGACCATGGCACAATATTTATTCTGCATTTTAGCCGTTGCTGAGTTTAGTCTCTCGGACCCAAAACTTGAAAGAATTTTAAAGTTTGTGTCCACAATTTAGGAGAGATAAACTGGTCAGACGTGGGTCAAAATAACTACCGTATTTTCCGCACTATAAGGCGCACTGGATTATAAGGCGCTCCTTCAATGAATGACCTATTTTACAACTTTTTTCATATATAAGGCGCACTGGATTATAAGGCGCACATCATAGAAGCTACTGCAGTCAACATAGAAGAGAAGATACTACAATTAAACAATCTATATAAGGTGCACTGGATTATACGGCGCACTGTTGTTGTTGTTTTTTTTTTTTTTTTTTTTAGAAAAATCAAAGGCTTTTAATTGCACCTTATAGTACAGAAAATATAGTGCTCTTCTACATTTTCTAATTGTGTGGATTCTTGAAAATTACCAGTTATGTAATTCAGATGTTAAAAGATATTTTAACTCTTGAGAGTGTAAAAATGGAACCAAATGGACCCGGAAGGGTCCATTTGGTTTCATTTTTTTTTTTTTTAACACTCTCAAGAGTTACAGGTCTATAGAGTTACAGGTCTATAAGTGCCTATCCCCTGCTGGGAGATCCTAAAATCGCCTATGGTACAAAGTGACTTTTACAGTACGTGGCACTATTGCATCATATTGAGTAATATAGCAGACGTGCGCTGTATCCTCCGCCTTGCTTGGTGCGCACAGAGCACTGATCTCCACCGTGTGTATATATAAGCTCCCCTTCAATGTTCATGTGTTTGATCAAAGGTAACACTGAGAGTGAGTGGGCGGCTTTTTTTCTCTCTCTCTCTTTTTTCTTTCTAAAGCGAAAGAGCAATGCGTTACACCTGAAGAAGAGAGAGGCCATTTTCTGCCATGACAGGCCTGGATCGCAGAAAACTCAAATCCCATCAATATTTCATCAGAGAAACCTGATGCCTGCCACCATGCTGAAACCCTGCTATACTTCCATCTCCACACCTCTATTCCACCCTCAGCGTCCATATATATACCGGTGGTTTTCAGCCGATGGTCCAGGTACCACCAGTGGTCCTGGAGAGGGTTCCAGGTGGTCCCCGGTTGGTTAACCAGATGAAAAGTTGGTTAGCCAGATGTAGAGTTCTCAACGGGCCTGAAAATTGAGGCCCGGCCCTAACTGGGCCCGAACTGATCAGGCCCAAAGCCCGGCCCGGCCCGACCAATTAGCATAGTTTTTAGGCTCGACCCGGCCCTACAATCTCGGGTCGGGTCGGGCCTGGTCGGGTTTGGGTAGAATTTGAGCACTCTACACTGAGTAAAAGTGAAAATACCAATCAGCACCATCATAAGAGGTAAATACACAGACAGACAGAACAGATTTGTTATTTTTTATCATAATAAAATAATTCAATATATATTGCTTTTTTCATGGAGCCCTAGGCCCGTATGATCTGCATACATTTTAGGCCTGAGCCTGACCCTAAAATGTCGGGTCGGGAATTTGAGAACTCTAGCCAGATGTAACCTTGAGAGTGTAAAATGAAACCAAACGGACCCGTAAGGGTTTCATTTGTAGGCTCTCAAGAGTTATATTCATCATCTGAATTAGCCCAAGTCTACACAACTAGAAGATGAATCGTCATTTTGATCTGTATGTTTGCTTCCCCAAATCCAGGCAGGAATTGTGGACAAAAACAAAATACAGTATATCTTTAGTTTTAGGTCTGTGGGGCTAAAATGTCATCAAATGGTGGTCTGTGGCTCAAATAGTGGGCCCTGGTATGAAAAGGGTTGAAAAACACTGATATATACGATTGAGTACCCTTGGGGGACTGTCTGTTTGATGCAAAACATATGTTTTGCTTGCAATTAATCCTTTTACTAGGTGGCTTCGCTTCTTAAGACCTTTAGCCTAATTTAATTGAGCGTACAGTAATTGGCTTTAATGTGTAGCTTGCTGAAGAAATGTTGTCTTGAAGCTTTAGTTCCACATGTTTCTTCTATTTTTGGATAACCTCTATTTTCGGTGTTTGCTACAAACGTGTCACTCGCTGGTAATTCTGTAGCGCAACAGAGTCTGGGAAAATATAACCCTGGTGTAGGAAAGGTGCATTTTTCTTTAGAAGTATCTTATGCGGGATGTGATAACATACAGTACTTTCTGAAAATTGTTTCCCATGTTTTTGTGGCCACTAGGGGGCGCCGAAGTTTTTTTTTTAGGGCAATGCTCTAAAGCAGTGAAAGTGTTAATATCATATTGTATGTGGGGGTAAGGTGGGGGACTATAAATCGTACCCTGTCCGTGGGGCTTGTTTTTAATGTCATGAGCCTCACAGTACGTTTTAATTGCGGGTTATGGACAAATGGCTGAGCTTTCGTCGGCCGATGTTGCTGATGTCGACTGACGTCGGCTGACGTCGTTTGTCCATCGCCCGCTATTAAAACGTACTGTCAGTGTGTCCGCATAATCGCGAAGAGGCTCAAGCTCAGCCCCCCCCCCCTCCCCCCAAAAAGGGGTAACAGTGAATAACGTCCATGAAATAACCCCTAAAGGTCCTAAAACCAACATGATGTGGTACACTACTGCAAGTGTTTAAACAGTTGCATTTATTTGGCTTAGTTATTTTGTCTATTTGCCATAATTGATATGCGCCACGATGGGCAGAAAAAAGCGGATAAAATTAGTGGTGTTCTTTGGCTGGATCCGTCTATGTTCCTGACGGACTTGTTTTCTCTTTAAAATAGTGCAAGCGACCACAAAATAAAAACATACCAAAACTTGCTCAACCCGCTTCAACATAATGTACGATGTAGCGCGCATATTATGCAAATAAATATGTGCATTAAGCTAAAAAAAATATATATATCTACATATTCATACGCCTTGTACCGTACACAACCTCAATGTGTCAGATTTTGGATTATTCCATCCCGGAGCCCACAAAAAAGGAAGGCAGCAGCCCTCTCATGCTGCGCAGAAAGTAGGCTACACTGTGCTTAACATGGCACCATGCCGTTCTTCGACATGAAGAGGTTAAGACTTTCTGTGTAACGTGGTTCGGTGTTCTTAAATTATGTTGTACTTTAGCTGTTGAAAAATAGCAGATCTACAAGCTCATAGCGCACCACCGAGTGGCGCGCTATGAGCTTGTAGATCTGCTATTTAAAAAAAAACATGAAAATGTGATGCAAATATTTGAATATATTATTTCAGAGGAAAACATTTTTTAACTCAATTTTTTTTTTGCTTCTGGGGGATCTCTAGATCATGTTTTCAGATGGGGGTCCACAGCCAAATGTAGATAATTCTGGTGTTGGCATGAAATATGCTGAGCATCGTTTTTTTTTTTTTTTTTTTTTTTTTTTTTTTCTCCTCAGAAAAAACTAGAATATATTGTGTCAGAAACTATAATTTAGCATCAGAAACAAGAATGTGGGATCAGAAAATAGAATCTAACATCAGAAACTAGAATCTAGCATCAGAAACTAGAACAGTGTCAGAAACTAGAATGTGGCATCGGAAAGTAGAATCTAGTTTCGGAAACTAGAATCTAGCGTCAGAAACTAGAATCTAGTGTCAGAAACTAGGATTTAGTGCGAGTAATTAGAATCTAGTGTCAGAAACTAGAATCTAGCGTCAGAAACTAGAATCTAGTGTCAGAAACTAGAATCTAGCGTCAGAAACTAGAATCTAGTGTCAGAAACTAGAATCTAGTGCCAGAAACTAGAATCTAGCGCCATAAACTAGAATCTAGTGTCAGAAACTAGAATCTAGTGCCAGAAACTAGAATCTAGAGCCAGAAACTAGAATCTAGTGCCAGAAACTAGAATCTAGCGCCAGAAACTAGAAATAAATTAGCAGAAACTAGAATCTAGCGCCAGAAACTAGAATCTAGCACCAGAAACTAGACTCTAGCGTCAGAAACTAGAATGTAGTGCCAGAAACTAAAATGGATTAAGCCAACGTATTCAGGCCGCGGCTCCCTTTCCCCCGCCGCGGTACGAAAAAATGAAACTTTGCATTATTTTTTTCTTTTTTTGAGAGAGGGAAATTATGTCTCTGCATCTCAGTAATTATAAAGCAATTCAGAGCTGACTGATAGGCCTCCGGTTGACTACCCCCCCCCCCCCCCGCCCCCCCGACGCTTCTCACCCGGTCTTATCTCTCTCCTCCACAAGCGCACAGACTCATACATGCATTTTAATATGGTAATTATCCAGTTGAATTCTAAACACCATCCGAAAGGGAAAAAAGGGGGAGAAAAAAAGACAGTTAAATGGAATCCAGCGCCAGCAGTTTCCCTTATTTTGACACAACTTCTATTCGAAAGCTTTCTCTTTTTCATTCGGAGGGTTTTTTATAGCCCTTTTCTGTGTCTGCTGGCAGCGGTTTGCCATTTACAGCTTTTCATTCTCAGCAGCAGTTGGTGCTGATTTGTGCGGGCGATAAAAAAGGCAGCCTGAATTCACACAGTATTATACAACCAACCAAGGCAGCCCAACGCAAAGCAACAATAATAACATGGCCTGGTAGTAGCTAGAAGGGAGAGGAGACAGAGTATTGGTCAACCTGATCCTAGTGCTCAGTTTCAATTATGTCCGTTCCGTTTTTTGACGCGTTATTATCCCTGTAGGTTTACAGTTTAAAGAGGGGGTGCTGTGATTTGTGTATTTTTACAATTTTGTACATGTATGAGAGGTGACAGTATGTCAGTATGACAGTAACACACCCTTGGTGTGTTTTTTATGTGCAATGATGTCTTCCCTTTGTATTTAGGGTTTCTTCCTGGGGGCTGAACCTTTCCAGTCAAACGTGCCAATGAAAAAAAAAACTTCAATATAGTGACATCACGTGTTCAGCCCCTCCCCTAACTCCTCCCCCTTTATCATGCAACTAAAGCTGTGGGTGTGGCTTCAGTTCAGGTGGATCTCCACCCATCACCACCCACCAGGCAAACCAGGCATACTTAATGAACTGGTAGCGTGGAATCATAAAAATGACAGTTTAACAAACACTGTACACTTTTTGGGGAAAAAAAATCTTACTTTTCATATAACATTAATACCTGATCATCATGTTTTAGAGTAGAACAAATTCATGGCACTCCATCTTTAAGACTGGTACTGCCATACAATAAAACGGCACTCCAATAAAACGGAGTTTGTTTAGCTTACTGTGATTTTATGTTCAATTATTTCTAGAACGCTTTCTTACCAGTTCCAAAAATGTATCTTGTGTTATGATTGTTGCTCCAAAATCTTTTTTTTTTACCCTATACAGTATATCGTCTCTCCATCATGTCAATAGTGTGCCGACAGGTTAATGGCATTCATTTATTTTGTTGATTAATCCGATTAAATTCTTTAACACAATTAAAGTCAGTGTGTTGTGCACACTGACTCAGCCCACTGAGCATATTCTCATTGAAGAAACATCGGAAGAACGTGGTTTGATGGAGACATACTGTATAGCTGTGTGTCTCCCTGTAACCAGAGTGCATAGAGCAGTAGTTTTCAACGATGTGCTTCGGGGACCACCAGTGGTCCTTGAGAGAGTTCCAGGTAGTCCCCGGCGAAATGATGGAAAGTTGGTTAACCAGGTGTAACTCTTGGAGAGCATAAAAATGAGTTAAAATACAGTTAAAATACTGTATCCATCATATGAAATAACAAGAATTGGGGGCTTGTAGATCACCTATTTTGATCAGTGTTGGGAATATTACTTTACCTTGTTAATATATTACTTATTAATTATTACGTTCATTTTAAAGCAATATATTATATTACAATATTACTGTCTGAGCAAGTGTAATATATTAATATTACTATTACATATTACTTTGAAAAAACTTTTTACAAAATATACAGTATAATTAAATATTTAGTGTCACTACAATAAACAAAGCGCACTTAGCTATCTGGCCAAATCCATATGAAATCAACTTGAAAAAACGTCACTCCTGAATAAATAATTTGATGACAAATGATAGAAAATAAGTAATTATTTAACTTCTGCAGTTGTCAATATAATTTCACAAGAGCATTTTCAACGAGACAGATTGACAGAAAGTAATATTGAAAGTAATGCAGTAATGCAGGAAGAAAAGTATAATATATTAGATTGTTTTAGTTAAGTAATATATTTATATTACAAGTTACTGCATTTTGGTAATATATTATGTAATATATTAAGTTATGTAGTGCACATGTCCCAACACTGATTTTGATGAAAGCCTTTCTTTAACATTCGCGGCCTTCGAGGCAATCTTTCACCAGCGAAAAGAAAGACAGAAATGGAAACATAGGAACAGAGTGAGTGTGAGTAGAGTGTGAGTGAGGCGGGTGTGATGATGGGGTGGTGGTGGGTTACCTCCTCATGGACGCTCCTGTCTCCAGGCAACTTTCTCTCTTGTTTGATGGAGCACAGGCAGCAGACAAAGAGTTTTCCCCACTGAAAACTGAAAGTTAAGCGGCAGATAGACAGTACAGTAGCCATGGGTGAACACACCGTACATGTTTAACCCATTAAGACCTGCTGGGAGCAGATTCCACAAAACATGTCTTCCTGACAGTTTTCAAAAACATATCGGTGGTGCAGTTCAAACCAAGTCAAGCACACTCAGAATTCAGGGGGGGGTGAGATCGTTTTAAAAGTAGAATCTAGTGTACTTTTCTGACACTAGATTCTAGAGTTTCTGACACTAGATTCTAGAGTTTCTGACACTAGATTCTAGAGTTTCTGACACTAGATTCTAGTTTTTGACACTAGATTCTAGAGTTTCTGACACTAGATTCTAGAGTTTCTGACACTAGATTCTAGAGTTTCTGACACTAGATTCTATAATTTTTGACACCAGATTCTAGAGTTTCTGACACTAGATTCTAGAGTTTCTGACACTAGATTCTAGAGTTTCTGACACTAGATTCCTGACAGTTTTCAAAAACATATCAGTGGTGCAGTTCAAACCAAGTCAAGCACACTCAGAATTCAGGAGGGGTGAGATCGTTTTAAAAGTAGAATCTCGTGTACATTTCTGACACTAGATTCTAGAGTTTTTGACACTAGATTCTAGAGTTTTTGACATTAGATTCTAGAGTTTCTGACACTAGATTCTAGAGTTTCTGACACTAGATTCTAGAGTTTCTGACACTAGATTCTAGAGTTTCTGACACTCAATTCTAGAGTTTCTGACAGATTCTATAATTTTTGACACCAGATTCTAGAGTTTCTGACACTAGATTCTAGAGTTTCTGACACTAGATTCTAGAGTTTTTGACACTAGATTCTAGACTTTCTGACACTCAATTCTAGAGTTTATGACACCCGATTCTAAAGTTTCTGACACTCGATTCTATAGTTTTTGTCACTAGAAACTACATTTTCTGAAACTACATTTTAGTTTCTGATACTGGATTTCAATTTTTCTAAAATATCTGTGTTTCTTTGTCAGTGAATGCCCAAAATATGTCATGCCAAGGACCCCCAGAATTAGATGTTTGGCTGGTCCGTGGCTCAAACTCTGAATAAATACTGGGCCCTGCTAGTATCAAGAAGGTTGAAAAGCACTGACATAGGCCATGGAAACATCAACAACACCACATCCTGCAGTACTTTGAAGCGGCCTGTTTACACACTGTGTGTCGTGCTGCTATTGTCAGGATCAGGGAAAAGTCATTTGAGGACAGCTTCGCTCCTCATCCTCCTCTTCCTCCTCCCTTCCTCCTCTCCCTATAGCAGATCCTTGTCTCTTTTCTCCCCCCGTGGTTTTTGCTCTTATTATATTTCCCCGTTATGTTCCCTGTCCAGGGGCGGATTGGCACAAATTTTCCCACCGGGACAATTTTACCTTTGCCAGGCCACCCTGAGGGGGCAGCTGGTTAACCAGATGTAACTCTTTGAGAGCGTAAAAATGAAACCAAATGGACCCTTGCGGGTCCATTTGGTTTCATTTTTACACCCTCAAGAGTTAAAATATTCATCATGTGAATTAGCCCCAACTTAGTCTACACAACTAGAAAATGTAGAAGATTAATGGTCATTTTGATCTGTATGTTCCAGGCGAGCATCTAGCACTTTCTAGTGCCTTTTGGAAGTGCCACTACTAGTGCATTTTGGATCTTGGCAGTTGGCAACACTGGTGCCTGGCACCCTGGCCTGCCCTGGACTTACAAAAAAAAAACTATCCAGGCCACTAGGTGGCACAGGCCACCGGGAAAACTCCCTGTACTCCAGATGGCCAATCCGCCCCTGTCCCGGTCCCATCTCCCTCCTCGCCCTGCACGTCCCTCCATCTCTCCTGTCCCTGTTCCCTCCTCTCCTCCTCCTCCTAGGTCAGGTCTGCAGCCTGGCCCGTGGGCACAGCGATGTTGTATTAATTAACTCGCCTGGCTGCACTCTCATCAGGCTGCCGGTAAATGGCCCTGCTCCAAGTCCCCCCCTCCCCACCCTCTCCCCGGAGCGGGCCAAGATGGCAGCATCCGTAAACAACTCCAAATTTACGATACCGCAGTGGCGTGGGAGGGAGGAGGCGAAGGGGACAGACACGTACGCTGAACTACGCCCAGTCACACAGGGGACGACGGACGGAGAGAGTGTGTAATTCAGACGGGAGTCAGTCAGTGTCGCTCGGCAAGGACATGATGTGGCTTCGAGTTAACAAGTTTAAGGTTCAAGGTTCGCTTTATTAGTCTCCCGTGGGAGAGATTTGTCTTGGGGTCAGAGACCAGGGCTGCATACAGTTACAGACAGACACATAACAGTAGACATAAGACAATACAGTTACACACATAGACCACGGTAGGGGCTAAATGCTCTCGCCATTGAGGAGCTTAATAGAGAGAGGTACAAAAGAGCGTCTATACCTGTTATACCTTATCAATGGTGGAGCTCTATATCTCCTGCCTGTTCGCATTGTCACATACTCGAAGTTGAGAACATGTAATGGGTCAGAGACAATGCTTTGATAGCTTGATCAAAGATGGCTTTTGGGGTGATCGGGGGGCTAGACAAGCCCATGATCTTTCCAGCCATCGTAATAAGTCTCTCAATCTGAGATTTATGTTTGACAGTTAGGTTACCAAACCAGTTAGCTATCCCATATCTCAGGACTGACTCTATGCTTGCCCTGTAAAAGATCAACATAATATTCAAACTGACTCCAAACAATCTGAGTCTACGAAGAAAGTGTAAGCGCTGATGTATGTTAGCGCAACAAGAAGTAACATGCGTCCGCCAGCTCATGCCCTCGTCAATATGCACACCAAGGTATTTATGTTAATACCTCACCAAGGTATTAACACTTTCTTCTTGAACTCTCTCTATATGCCTGGTCTGCTGGACTTGAGATATGGACGGTGTCTGTTTGCTGTAACCGTCGCCAACAAACCCTGGCACCAAAAGTAGCCCACCTACGTTGTACAAGCTCACGTGCGGTTCAAAGCTAGATGGCTTGCCCATGCTGCTGGCAAATGGGGAGTGAGGCTGTCACGTGGCGGCCATCTTACGAGGGTATAGCATTGGGTCTATGACCACATAGTTGAAAAATTCCGATAACACGCTTATTTGCCAACCGATTTTTCACTCCTGGTTCAAACTACAGTCACTCAATCTTAGTTGTTACAGTACTTTAGTAGTTACAGTACTGTATGTAATGAAGTGTTGAAGTCTGCACCCATTGGCCAGAAAAATAACAAAGTCTTCGTGTTTGGTTGGATTGCTGACTTCCTACCATACCCATAATGCTTTGGTGCACTTCCCCTACACTCATGGAGAGGGGCAGAGGCTGCATGGAGGTGTGGCCTTTGTGGCCCAAGAAAGGGAAGTGGGACCACATTTTCACGTGGCGACTGCTCTCAATAATGAGGTAAATACACCATGTGTCACTTCACTGTTTCTCCAGCTACAGAGTCAGAAGTATTTGAGACACGGCGCTGCGCTGAGGGAGGTTTTTTGGGCGCAGATATTTCAGAGTGCCACCCACCCACCCACCCCCGCGCCTCACGCATCCCCAGAGGACCGCCAAGCCCCAGTTTGTTCTTTCTTTAGCCAAGATACATTACCATCACATTGGAAGTTAACCATTTTGTCCTGCCCCTGATTTGAGTTTCTGACACCAGATTATAAAGTAGTTCCTTACACCAGATTATACAGTAGTTCCTGACACCAGATTATAGCTGCAGCAACATTCTAGCTTTTGACGCTAGATTCTACAGTAGTTTCTGACACCAGATTATACAGTAGTTCCTGACACCAGATTATAGCTGCAGCAACATTCTAGCTTTTGACGCTAGATTCTACAGTAGTTCCTGACACCAGATTATAGCTGCAGTCAACATTCTAGCTTTTGACAATAGATTCTACAGTAGTTTCCGACACTAGATCTCTAGTTATTGACACTAAATTTAACTTTCTGATGCTAGGATCTACTTTTTGAGACTAGAAACGTGTTTTTGACACTAGATTCTATAGTTTCTGGCACTAGATTTTAGTTTTTCTGAACAATCTGTGTTGCTGTGTCAGTGATGCTAACATATTTCAAGCAAGGACCACCAGAATTATCCATATTTGGCTGCAGACCCCCATCTGAAAACATGTTGTTCTAGGGATCCCCCAGAAGCAAAAAATTGAGTTAAAAATGTTTGCTTCAAAATAATGTATTCAGCGATTTGCAGCACATTTTCACAATTTTTCAAAAATAGCAGAACTACAAGCTCATATCGCGCCACTCGGTGGCGCGATATGAGCTTGTAGATCTGCTATTTTTCAACAGTACACAAAGGGTTAAAGTAAAGTGTCTTGTCAGCAAAGCTAAAACTAATTAACGCTGGGAAACAAATGGCTTATTATTATTCCTTTTCTTTTATTGTCACAGCCCCTCCGAGAGCAGTTTACCTTGATGAAAAACAATGGTGGGAAAAAAGTACTAGACATTTATTTTGCTAAAGTAAAAGTATTAATATATAATTACTCACCCAGATCCACTGGTGGATGGAAATGAAGCTCCATAATGTCACGCTGTAACTTTTCTCCTGGTTTTCTGGACGGGTACACTCTGTGAAGTTCTGATGAAGACGTTACGCCATTGGTCAGTTGATGTATGTATTGGCTGTCCTCCAAAACTGTACTCAAGCAAAACTGTACTCAAGCAAAAGTCAAAAATAATGATATTATACGATTATGTGCAGTGTCTAGTGTCTAGTGCAGTGGTTTTCAACCTTCTTCATGCCAGGGACCACTATTTATTCAGAATTTGAGCCACATTTTAGCCCCACAGACCCCCAAAATGATTTGTTTTTGCAAAATGATTTTGCTTTTGTCCACAATTCCAGGCTGGATTTGGAAAACAAAACAGTCAGACGTACAGGTGAAAATGATCATTAATCTTCTACATTCTCTATTTGTGTAGACTTGGGTTAATTCAGACGATTTCTTTCAGAACCGGGCCTGAAAATCAATCTTAAAATAGCCCTTTTTTATGTTTTAGTTAAGTAAGTAACAGATTTAATTCCCCAGAACAGGGGTTTCCAACAGGTGGTCTGGGGACCACCAGTGGTCCTTGAGAAGGTTCCAGGTGGTCCTCAGGCTAAATGATGGAAAGTTGGTTAACCGGATGTAGCTCTTAAAAAATGAAACCAAATGGACCCTTGCGGGTCCATTTGGTTTCATTTTCACACTCTCAAGAGTTAAAACATTCATCATCTGAATTAGCACCACTTAATTAAGAAGTCTACACTGTTTTGTTGGCCAAAAATCCAGCCTGGAATTGTGGACAAAACCAAAATAATTCTTTTCATTTTAGGTCTTTGGTGTCAAAATGTAATCAAATAGTGGTCCGTGGCTCAAATGCTGAATAAGTCCCTGGAGTCAAAAAATGTTGCCCTAGAACATTTTCTTTCGCAAAACAAACCGTCTTCTTCCATGCTTTGCAGTGCAGAGAGAACACCATATGTTTTTCCTTGTCGACGGCAGCAGCACTTCTTCCTTCAGATCTTGGCCATCTGCAGCTTGGTGTTGGTGGTGGTGTTGCTGCTGGTTGTGTTTGTGCTCACACTGACTGAATTCATGGCTCCGCCGTGGATGGGGAGATGATACCACAGTGCATCATGGGGCCTCATTGAAATGCACTGTAATGTTGCCGTATAGGAGGAGGCTGCCATGCGTGGTGACTCACACCACCTAGGGTGAAACACACACACAGCGCGGTAATAGAACGCGATGCGTGCCGGCATGATCCATAAACATGATGCATTTCATGGAAAGAGTCTCTCACTCTCACTCTCTCTCTCTAGGTCCATGCAGTCCATGCGGGCGCGAGGCAGGGGCGGATGTAAAATGTCCCATTGGGGGGGGGGGGGGGGCAAGAGAACATAATGGAGGGGCAAGAGAAAATGGTATGGGTGCGGCTGAAGTCGCACCCATGCCATTTTCAGTTACAGGACTTTTATTACGTAATTAAGCATCAATAATAACATCAGTTGTTGTTGAAGTTGCAACAGACACGCAGCATGCATAAAGCTAAAGGTCTGACTCAGAGAGTTTTCTGTTTTCAATGATGAAATGCTGTTGGTTTAGTGGTGACACAGCTGTAGTTAGTTAGCAGCAGTAGTAGTAGTAGTGTTTCAAATCATTTTAAATATAAGCACTTTAATTTGAAATATCTTGGGTTGTTTTGCATGGCATCGTGTTTGGGGGAGGGGCGGGGGGGCAGACTGGGTATTTAGGGGCATGAGGGGGCAATTTATTTTGCCCCCCCGAAACCCCCCCCATGCCTAGATCCGCCCCTGGCGCGAGGAGGAGCTTGTTGTTCATTTTCCCGCTCTGTGTGGAGTCTGACTTTCACACGGGAGACCGGGGTTCGAACCCCGGGCGTTACAGTGGTTCCGTGACCCGGATCGGGTTTCCCTGTGGAAGGAGGTCAAAAAGGGAGGTGAGTGTAGCAGGTGGCTACAGCCTCTGTTGTGATGGCCTCCAAAGTCTAGTATCTGCCCCTGGACCAAGGGGATGTCCCTTTGGTCTAGTGGTTAAGATGTTGGACTTTCACAAGGGAGACCCGAGGTCAAATCCCAGGCGTTACATCTTGACACCAACCTTCGCACCCCAGTGACGTGGGTCCCGTCTCACGCGTACATATTCAAAGCACCCAAAAATGGGTCGCTCATGCATGGCATCTGTTGTCAGGTAGTCAGATTGTTCTTTGCACTAATACACATACTGTACACTGAGCATTCTATGTTCAAGGCAATGCCCAAACAAGGAAGCAACAACGGCAAATCACTCAAGTAGCTCAAGGATTCCGCAACACAGGGAGACTTTATGGGTTATGGTCTTGTGGCTGCATGGCTTAAACGACACTGGGTTTTGTAGTGGTCTAGGCTTGGATTAGACCAGGCCAAACTCAAATACAGAGTGGGCCAAAATTTAAAACTGAACAAAGCTGCGGGCCTGCATGTTTGAACAAACTAACCCTTTAAAGGAGAATTCCACCCATTTTCAAAATTTTCCTGAGAGGAAAAAGGGGCCTGAAATACATCTTGATGATCAGATGTATTTCACCATGTTAATGATTTTTTCAGTCCTTCAATTTTAGGAAGTACAGAATTGGGGGAACTTTTTTTTATCATGGCCACACAGCATCTCTAAGGTATATTAATGACATATTAAAATGTTGAAAATGGGTGGTCTTCCCCTTTAATTTGATAATGTCTCAAGGGCCAAATGAAATTACACAGCGGGCCAAATTTGGCCCGCCGCGGGCCAGATATATCGTCTATATATATCCGGTTGATTAGCTACTAGTCTATTTTGTTTAGACATTTTAGATATCTATATAAATATACGTTGAAACAGCATTGTCAGCAATGAATATACGTGGAAGATGGATGCAAAAAAAAACTTCAATTTTTAGACTATGTTTACCTAATTTCTTAGACATTTAAAGGCGTCTAAATGTGCTCAGTGGGTTTGAAAAAAGCCTTCTACTATGGAATTCTACATGAAGCACAAACGAGCATACAAAACACACACACACACACACACACACACACACACACACACACACACCCCCCCCCCCCCACACACACACACACACACACACAGCGAGAGCGAGCATCTTGCCTAGCACGTGTCTCCACACACTCCAGTGAATGCTTCGCTCCTCAAAGGTACACATCATCATCAGACACAGTGGGTGGCCTAAGTGCTAGAGATTCTGCAATCTATAAAGACCCACTGTCTGCCTCCTAGCCCCTCCACCCCCACTACCCCCACCACCCCCACAAACCTCCCACTACCCGTCTTCTTGCCTTTGGCGCCACGATTACGTTTTACAGGAGCCGAACCAACTCTTAGTATCCACCGAGGGAGAGAGAGATGCGGTGGATGCATCGGAGGCAGGCAGGCAGGTAGGTACAGTAGGTATCGTCAGAGCTTTCATTTTCATCTTCTTGCCGTTAAGACTTTCAGTACTGAACGTGTTGCTATTGAAAAATATCAGATCTACAAGCTCATAGCGCGCCACCGAGTGGCGCGCTATGAGCTTGTAGATCTGATATTTTTTTTAAAATATTTGAATACATTATTTCAGGAGCACGCATGTTTGCTTCTGCTTCTGGGGGATCCATCCATCCAACATGTTGTCAGATGGGGATCTGCAGCCAAATATAGATAATTCTGGTGGTCCTTGGCATGAAATCTGTGTTCCTGACACAGGAACATAGATTCTTTCAGAAAAAAAAATCTTGTGTCAGAAACTAGGATCTAGAGTAAAAAACTAGAATCTAGTGTCAAAAAATTAGAATGTAGTGTCGTAAACTACAAATCTAACGCCCTGAACTTGAAACTATAGCGATGGAACTATAGAATCTAGCGCCAAAAACTAGAATGTAGCATCTGGGACTAGAATCAAGCAATTTTAAAAAAAGTAGAATCTAGCGCCTGCAATTTGAATATAGCGTCAGACACTAGAATCTAATGTTGGAAACTAGAATTTAGTGTCAGAAATACAATCTAGTGTCAGAAACTACAATCTCGTGTCAGAAACTAGAATATAGAGTCAGAAACTAGAATCTAGACAAGACAAAATGGCTTAAGAGACTGTCAAGTGAGACGTTTGAGGAAAAGGGGAAGCAAAGGGAACGGCTGAAGTTCTTTATCAGCAACACACAGATGCAAACAACAACAACACTGCCTGGGTAATGTTCCGGCTGTCTCTCTGCACCATGGAAGCGACCGTAATGTGTTTCTAACAATGCCAAAGACACGGCGGCCCACACCACGGTCGGTGGGGAATTGGAACCGCGGCTATAGTCACAAAAACCGACAGCGTTATATAAGAGGTCACATTCCTGTAGTCGTGTCGGTGTCATTACCTGCACACTCGGCACTGTAGGCACGGACAGGGGCGGATTGGCCACCTGGAGTACAGGGAGTTTTCCCGGTGGCCTGTGCCACCTCGTGGCCTGGACATTTTTTTTTTTTTTTTTTTTTTTTTTTTAGTCCAGGGCAGGCCAGGGCGCCAGGCCCAGGCCAGGCAAACTAGTGTTTCTATCCTTCAAAAAAAGAAAAAGGTGTCCTACACCAGAGCCTTCAAGTAGGAGAGTTGCCATATTCCCGTTCACTCCTGTGCGCCAGGGCGCTCACGCTGCTGGAGGCAGTGTTGCCAACTGCCTAGCCTGGCCTAACCCTCGATGATTTTGGCCTTGGGGGGGCGGGGTGCCGTGGGATCCACACGGCAGATCGAGTTGATCTGATTTGATCTCACTAACGTGTCGTCATCCCCGGCCCCTTCCGCGCCCGTCCACTGCTGTTCTACGTCACATCATTTAGAGCCACGCCCACCCCGGAAGGTTGACTCCCCCCTCAAGGCCACTTCGTGTAACAAGTTAGTCCAGGCTTTCCGTTTTCGCGCAACGCGAACGAAAATGAAAGCCTGGGTGTCGAGGCTACCAACTGCCAAGATCCAAAATGCACTAGTGGCACTTCCAAAATGCACTAGAATGTGCTAGATGCTCGCCTGGAACATACAGATCAAAATGACCATTAATCTTCTACATTCTCTAGTTGTGTAGACTAAGTTGGGCTAACTCACATGATGAATATTCTAACTCTTGAGGGTGTAAAAATGAAACCAAATGGACCCGCAAGGGTCCATTTGGTTTCATTTTTACGCTCTCAAAGAGTTACATCTGGTTAACCAGCTGCCCCCCCCACCAGGGTGGCCTGGCAAAGGCAAAATTGTCCCGGTGGGAAAATATGTGCCAATCCGCCCCTGCTGTAGGCACAGAGAAAAACTGGACAGAGATACTGCAGCTCCTCTGCTTTTATTTGTGACTATGTGGCAGAACCTGACACCCATGTTGAATTTTGCAAAAGGAGTGCGACACTTCTGGACACTGTTATTGTTATTGTTTTTTAAAGGTAAAGGTGTCTTTGCATTTGAATGCCGCATAAAACCGTGACAGCCACTGGTTTTGAAGGCAAACGTCTTCATAATGGTGGAAGCTATAGCCGCAAGCTATAGTGTTATCTAGCCATTTTGTCCTAAAACTACAGTAGATTCTAGTTTCTAGTTTCTGAAGCTAGATTCTATTTCTGACTCTAGATTCTAGTGTCTGATGCTAGATTCTAGTTTCTGACTCTAGATTCTAGTTTCTGACACTACATTCTAGTTTCTGACACTAGAGTCTACTTTATGACACTAGACAGTTTATGACACTAGACTCTAGTTTCTGACACTAGATTTTAGTTTCCGACACTAGATTCTAGTTCCTGACACTAGATTCTAGTTTCTGATGCTAGATTCTGGTTTGTGACAGCTAGTTTTGTAGTTTTTGTCACTAGATCCCAGTTTCTGGCTACATTGTAGTTTCTGACGCTAGATTCTAGTTTTTCTGATAAATCCATATGCATAGGACCCAAGTTTCTTGGCTGCGGACCCCTCATCTGAAAACAGAAGCAAAGATTTGAGTTAGAATGTTTACCCTGAAAGAATATATTATATACTGTAAGATACAGTATATATGTATATGCGATTTGCACAATTCTTCCTGGGCTACGCAAGCATATTCTCCTCAGATATTAGTTCGAAGAACTTGATGCATGGTAATGCATCAAGTTCTTCAATCGATGGTTCCACCATTTTGGCAACGGATGTGATGTATTCTTCCATTATGGTTTGAGAATTCCGAATGTAAACACTATCTGCGCCGACAGGGAGGAAATATCCTTAAAATTCTAGTCGTGTTTACACAGGGCTGCAACACAGTCAGGCCGCGGCTAAGCCAGGAGGGAAAGGACTCGTCAATAGCGATCATTGGCAGCACAGCCTATTATGTCCCTGAGATGAGGAGGTGGTGGTGGTGGTGGTGGTGGTGGTGGTGGTGGTGGTGGTGCTAGCCGCCGCCGGAGTGGTTTCCAACCGGCCAAAACTAATTTTCTTTTATTTACAGTCAGACATGGATTTTCCTCCACTCTGTGTTCTTCTTCTTCTTTCTGACTAGTATTGGCGGGAGATGGAGAAAAGGCAGACCAGCAGCGAAGGAGAGAGAGAGAGAGAGAGAGGCAGCAGTGTTGCCAACTCCCAAAATCCAAAAGGCACTAGTGGTGGCACTTCCAAAATGCACTAGAATGTGCTAGATGCTCGCCTGGAACATACAGATCAAAATGACCATTAATCTTCTACATTCTCTAGTTGTGTGTAGACTAAGTTGGGCTAATTCACATGATGAATATTTTAACTCTTGAGGGTGTAAAAATAAAATGAAACCAAATGGACCCGCAAGGGTCCATTTGGTTTCATTTTTACGCTCTCCAAGAGTTACATCTGGTTAACTGGCTGTCCTGCCTGGGGACCACTGGTTGAAAACCACTATCATAGAAGGAAAAAATGGTGAAAAATGAGGGTTTTTATCTCTGGCGCCTGTCAATCAATTTCGCCCCAACTCACCAGTAAAAAAAGCACTAGATTTTCCGCCAGGAGTTTTTCACTAATTTTGGCGCTATAGGGAGGGTCTGAAAAAAAGCTAAATATAGTGACAAATGCGCCAAGTTGGCAACACTGAGAGGCAGAGAGAGAGAGGCAGAGATAGGGGAGGAGTGGGGGAGTGGAGGGGGGGTAGTATGTTGATTGCCATCCTTGCGGCGGCGGCCTGCCACAGCTGCTGCTATCAGGGCTTGTTTTTTCGTGGGGGTGGGGGGTATGAGAGAGAGGGAGAGAGAGAGAGAGAGAGAGAGAGAGAGAGAGAGAGAGAGAGAGAGAGAGAGAGGAGAGAGAGAGAGAGAGAGAGATTTTGGCATTGCACTGCGAAATGAGAAATGACACGCTTTCCCCGAACGCACGCACCGCCTCATCGGCCTGATATGGATTAGTTAAGGCTGTTATTCTAATCTGCGCACCCTTTTCTTCATCGCCTCATTACGGTGCCATTGGGAGAGTAGTGTACGACACGGGGCCCTATACTGTATGTTTAGAGGGTTCCATTCAGCTATACTAGGCCTATAGTATTTTGAACCGTCTCAAACCGTCTCTCAGAGGAGCAGAAGCTCATTACATTTCATGTCCTAGTAGTATCAGATTTTGTACAGCTGATCTAAACAGAATGTACAGTAAAGTTGATCTGCCGTATAGCCTACTTTAACATGGCCAGAAACCACTACTAACTACTGTACTCAAGACAAGGCTATGTTGATCCTCATGCCGAGAGACAGCGAAATCCATCTGCGATTGTGAGGTCTGTCGCAACGGTTTTATTACCACCGCGACTGTTTTGCATGACAGTCGTGAGCGTTTTGCATACTAAACTTAACATTAACCTTAAAGATCGAGTGCCATGATTTTTTCCACCCTAAAACATGATCATCAGGAATTATTGTAATATAAGGAAGAAGATTTTTTTTTTTTTTCCAGAAGCTACAGTATATGTTAAAATGGCGTTTTTATGTGGGCAGCCTCACCAGCTCATTGAGTATGCCTGGTTTGCCTGGTGGGTGGTGATGGGTGGAGATCCACCTGAACTGAAGCCACACCCACAGCTGTAGTTGTTGAAGACATCATTGCACATGAAAACTACAAAACAATGGGTCTAGTACTGTCAGTACAAGTACTGTCATCTGTACAAAACATGTACAAAATTGGAAAAAAAATATCATGCCACTCCATCTTTAACCCTAAACAGAGCTTCAGTAAAACCTATACCTAAACCTAACATTAACCCTCGACCTTTATGCAAATCACTGTTATGCAAAACGCAACCGTCGACTGTTTTGCAAAACAATCGCGACTGTTTTGCCCCTCCTGCTCATGCCAGCAATCAGTGTGTGTGTGTGTGTGTGTGTGTGTGTGTGTGTGTGTGTGTGTGTGTGTGTGTGTGTGTGTGTGCACGTGCGCCCCCACAACAGCAGTCTCAAAGGGGTCTAAAAAAAAAAATCCATCCATCCATCCCTGGATAGATAGATAGACAACGCCTCCCTGTTGGGACCTCACACCGTATGGTGAACTGACAGAGCTGCCAATAAGATTCCACCGTTTGGGATGTAAGCATTTAAAATCCAGTCATTGTAACATCTTTTCACTGAGGAAATGGGAAAAAGCGAGAAAAAGAAAGAAAGAAAGAAAGAAAGAAAGAAAGAAAGAAAGAAAGAAAGAAAGAAAGAAAGAAAGAAAGAAAGAAAGAAAGAAAGAAAGAAAGAAAAGAAAGAAAGAAAGAAAGGCAGTCATCAGAGCAAGAAACAGCAACCAACGCCGAGCCCAATGCCAGAGCCGATGTGGAACAGATGGTGAGACGATGGAAGCGAGGCGCTCATCACTGCAAATTATGGTTTAACCCTTTGTGTACTCAACGCGTGTTGGTCTTCAAAGCATTATGATACACTTAAGCTATTGAAAAATATCAGACCTAAAAGCTCACAGCGCGCCACTCGGTGTGAGCTCGTAGCTCTGATATTTTTGAAAAAAAAAAAAAAAAGTCAAAATGTGATTGATCATTTGACTAAATGGTTATGTTTATCCACACAAGCCACCGTAGTTACGGTGCGCTACAGGTACATTTAGATTGACACTATTATTGTCGTAACATCACCAGAGGTTGTGTTTCTACCCCGCACGTGAAGAGCCTGATAATAAACCGCAGTTTGTTAAACCCGTCTGATTCTTCTCCTACGATACACTACTGGACTACTTTTACAGTGTTGCAAATCTTTGAATATATATTCTTCGGAAGCAAATATTTTTGATCTAAAATTGTTTCTTCTGGGGGATCCCCTACAACGACATGTTTTCAGATGTGGGCGGTCCGCAGCCAAATATAGATAATTCTGGTGGTCCTTGGCATGAAATATGTTGAGCATCACTGACACAGGAACATAGATTTTTCAGAGAAACTAGAATCTGTCAGAATCTAGCATCAGAAACTAGAAACTAGTCAGAAACTAGAATCTAGTGTCAGAAACTATGCAAATATCAGATTTACAAGCTCATATCGCGCCACTCGGTGGTGCGATATGAGCTTGTGAATCTGATATTTTTCAATAGCTAAAGTGTAACATAATGCGTTCCCACAAAGGGTTAAAAAAAAGAACCCAAGCTGCTTGGCATCTTTGGGATTTTTTTTTCTTTACAAAGATGAATGGCGCTTCTTTTCGCACGGCAATGATGCTACGTAGGCTTGGTTAAATTACCACGTTTTCCTTCAACCTCCCAAGATTGAATTAAATTCAGGTTTGCTCCGCGTGTAAATTTGCCATATTATGCAAATGCGTCCATTTCAGAGCTTCCACCAACCCCCGTCGTCATTTGGCTACGGAGTGTGTGTTACCAACAAACGCCTCCCCCGTCCCCCCGTCCATCTCCAAACAGCCTCCACTTGTCCTCTGCAATGTCTAAAACCATTGTCTAAAAACCTTTGTTTCTGTAATTGCTGCGGAGAAAAAAAGACCATTTCAGGAGGTGCTTGACGGAAAAGCTGACATGGAGAGAGGCAGGGGTGGATCTAGGCATGGGCATGGGGGGCAATGCCCCCCCCCCTAAATGACCTCCTGACTGCCCCACCAAACATGATGGCATGCAAACAACCCAAATTTCAAATGTATTTCAAATTAACGTGCTTATAATTAAAATGAAGTGAAACACTACTACTGCTACTAACTAACTACAGCTGTGTCACCACTAAACCGACAGCATTTCATCATTGAAAACAGAAAACTCTCTGAGTCAGACCTTTAGCTTTATGCATGCTGCGTGTCTGTTGCAACTTCAACAACAACAACTGATGTTATTATTGATGGTTAATTGCGTAATAAAAGTCCTGTAACAGAAAATGGTATGGGTGCGACTTCTTCGATGAAGCCACGGCCATACCATTTTCTCTTGCCCCTCCAACATGTTCTCTTGCTCCCCCAAATGGGACACGTTACATCCGCCCCTGACGGAAAAGCTGACATGGAGAGAGAGAGAGAGAGACAGAGAGAGAGGGAGAGAGAGAGAGAGAGAGAGAGAGAGAGAGAGAGAGAGAGAGAGAGAGAGAGAGAGAGAGAGAGAGAGGGAGAGAAAGAGCCCTTCTGGATTTAAGTATCGCTGACACTTTGCCATTAAATCGCTGATCACATGAAATGCATATGAAAGGACCCTCTCTCCATCCACTCCATGTCAATCAACTTAAACCTTTTGCTTTTAACCCATTCTCTACTGGTAGCTTGTAGATCTGATATTTTTCTAGTTCTAGATTCTAGCTTTCAGAAAAAACAGAAACTACCGCCAGAAATTAGACACTAGAATTTAGTGTCAGAAACTAGAAACTAGCGTTGGGAATAAGAATCTGGTATCAAAAACTAGAATGTAGCATCAGAAACTAGAATCTAGTGTCAGAACATACAATCTAGCATCAGGAACTAGAATCTAGCATCAGAAACTAGAATCTAGTGTCAGAAACTAGAATCTAGCGTCAGAAACTAGAATCTAGCGTCAGAAACTAGAATCTAGTGTCAGAAACTAGAATGTAGTGTCAGAAACTAGAATGTAGTGTCAGAAACTAGAATCTAGTGTCAAACTAGAATGTAGTGTCAAAAACTATAATCTAGTGTCAGAAACTAGAATGTAGTGTCAGAAACTAGAATCTAGTGTCAGAAACTAGAATCTAGCATCAGAAACTAAAATCTAGTGTCAGAAACTAGAATGTAGTGTCAGAAACCATAATCTGGGATGAAATGGGTTAAAAAAAAGTTCAAGAGCATTTAGCTGGAGAGTGACAGACAATGTTCCGCGGAAGCCAAATAGCCGCTGCTGTGTAAAACGGGGGAATTGGAACTGACAACAAATTGATGGCTGAACGATGCTGGAGGAGAACGGAGAGAGATGTAGTTGAACCCTGAAACATTCTAGTATTAAAATTGGATGTCAAAGTTTTGTGTTTCGGCAGGGAAAAGGCCACGCATTATCAAGTGAAACCTCTCAGGGAGGAAGGTAATTGCTGTGTCTGTGGGGGTAGTTCAAGTGGCTTTGTTTACTCCAACATCAATTTACTGTCCACAGTCAAGGGCTTTGGAAATGTCAACTTGATGGTAGCAACACCAGCAAAAAAAATAATAATAATACGATCGCCTCCTACTTTTTGTCTGTTTCTCTTTCTCTGCTGCAGCCAGAGAATAGAAAAGTAAACAAGTCACTATACAGTAGATGTATTGTTTCTTTTTCGTTTAACTTAATCTATTGTTTCATTCTGTCGCTCAAACAAGATTGTAGTTACTGGCACTAGATTGTAGTTACTGGCACTAGATTGCAGTTTCTGGCACTAGATTGCAGTTTCTGGCACTAGATTGCAGTTTCTGGCACTAGATTGTAGTTTCTGACACTAGATTGTAGTTTCTGACACTAGATTGTAGTTTCTGAGACTAGATTGTAGTTTCTGGCACTAGATTGTAGTTTCTGAGACTAGATTGTAGTTTCTGACACTAGACAGAAACTATAGTCTAGTGTCAGAAACTATAGTTTCTGACACTAGACTATAGTTTCTGAGACTAGCTTCTAATTTTCCTGAAAAACCCATGTCTAGGACCCCCAGAAGTATCTGTATTTGGCTGTGGACCCCCATCTGAAAACATGTTGTTAAACATGTTGTTAATATCAGACCTACAAGAGTTGTATTATAATAAGAGTTGTATTATAATTGTATTGTTGTATTATAATTATAGTATTTTGTTATATTTCATTTCAGTGCTTTCCTTTAAAATAACGCAAAGTGAATATAGGCCTACAATGCAACACTGTCTTCATGTCTGCTGAAGTGTATGCAATGCACGGCCATTTAACAGAAGACCTTTGGAAGGTTTGTCATGTTTCTGTGGTTTATCTATCCTGTTCGGCACCATTTGATAATGTACACCGTCTTGTTTACAAGGTACAGGCGGCTGAAAATGTGCACATTACGATAAAACACGAACGATAAAGGCCTGCAACAGACCTTCTGCATAATGTTGCTGTCAGGTTAAAAAAAAAAACATTGTGTTTCCATATTTCTTTTCTCCTTTTCAGAAATGAATGCCCTAATGCAGTGAAAACAGCAGATCTACAACGTACCATATGTTTCTTTAATCCATTTTATCCTGACTAGATTCTAGTCCCTGACAGCAGATTCTAGTTTCCGATACTAGATTCTAGTTCCTAGATTATAGTTTCAGACACTCAACTCTGGTTTTCAACACTAGATTTTAGTTCCTGACACCAGATTCCAGTTCCTGATACTAGATTATAGTATTTCTGGAAAAAAAAAAAAAGTCTACGTTCCTGTGTCAGTGATGCTCAACATATTTCATACCAAGGACCACAAGAATCTATTATTCTGCTATACGGACCCACAGAAGCAAAGATTGGAGTGAAAAATGTTTGCTTCTGAAATAATAATATATGCAAAGATTTCCATTTTCCATTTTTTAAAGAAAATATCAGACCTACAAGCTCATAGCGCGCCACTCTGTGGTGCGCTATGAGCTTGTAGATCTGATATTTTCAAAAAATGGAAAATGGAAATCTTTGCATATTTATTATTTCAAAAAACTGCTGCGTATGTTGGTTTGTAGTTGTTGTCGTTGTACTTTTATTTTATTCATTTTTATTTGTTTGTTCATAGTGTCTGTGTTCGTGTTTTGTGTTGTCTTTGTCCTAATCAAAATTAATAAAGTACAAATCAAAAAAAAAATGTATATAACATAATGCTTAGGACACCAAAAACGCGTTACAGCACAGAAAAGGATAAGTAATAATACTAATTTATGGTTTAGAACATGCTGTACCGCCCGGCAGGCAGCAGCGGCGGCGATAAGCCGTACGTTGTGCTGCCAAGTAACTTTATTGACAGCAGGATGGGTGCCGCCTATAAATGAGCTGTAATGGAAAATGTGTTGGGCCCATAAATCACTGCGGCAGACAGAGCACATGCAAATGTGTTTACGGTTACCTGCTGACATCAGCACTCGCGCCGACCGGCTCGAATTTAATGACGTTTTATTTATCACCTCCCCCGTCTCCGATACTGTGGTGGTGTGTGTGTGTGTGTGTGTGTGTGCTGCTTTGAGTAGGAAGAGGTGGAGTTGGCAGTTTGGGTTAGACTGGTGACTTAACAATAGTGAAAACACCTGCCTCAGTGCTTCTGGGGCTGGCCTGAAATAACTAGAAAAACGTGAACGTCTCAGAGTCACGGTGATCTTTCCAAGGCGGTGAGGATTCCTTTTTGTGTTTTGCCCGCAGTTTTTGGAGTGTGGTGGGTTTGGGTCATATGCCTATATCCTTAATCTCTCAAGAGTGCTTTGAATGTACTTGCAGTGATGGGCAGTAACTTGTTACAGGTAGCTAAGCTACATAGCTTAACTACATTTTCCCGTAGCTTGTAGCAGAACACATGTATGGGAATAGCTTGTAGTGAAGCTACACTACTTGTTTTCGAGCAGCTTGTAGGGAAGCTGCACTACCTGTTTCGAGTAACAAATAAGTAGCTTACTACATTTTCCCACACACATTTTCGAATTCCGCTCAATTTAATGGGTAGAAAACCTCTAATATACATCCTAAAACTTAGACAGGCCACCATCCTATGTTCAAACCCGCCCCTAGATTATTATTATTATTATGATTTTATTTATATTATTTTATTTTTATTATTATTATTATTTAGAATCTTGCACATTAAGTTGAGATGTATATATATGCATTGTTGATGTAGCAAGCTACTTTTGTTATGAAGCTTGTAGTGTAGCTTTTCTGGGGATAGCTTGTAGTGTAGCTTAGCTACATTTTTGAAAGTAACAAGTAGTGTAGCTTACTAAATTTCCTCAGTAGCTTGCCCATCACTGGGTACTTGCAGCCACGGTGGTGTACATCTCTCGGTTCCAGTCAGCGCAGATGATCTATTAAACTAAACAGGACATGAACAATGAACACACCTCTTCAGGGATTACACAGAAACGTGGATCATCTGACTGATGAAGTTATCCTGCCAGAGTATTGTCACTTCATTAAATCTCTCCAGCGTTTCACACAAACAGCCTAGTCTTGTTCAGTTATTCGGTTGTGGGTTCTGGAAGGGCCAACACAACCAACCAATTCAACCCTTTTCTTTTCAGTTTAATGTTAAACCTTTTGTCCCGTTGTTACGCTTGTTTGGAGGTTTTTACATAACCATTATAATTATTTGGTTTGGGCATCTGGTTAGGATGCGTAGGCCTATAAACAAGTGAAAACTGTAAATGAAATTCCACGACCCTCTCGCGTATTAGGAGGACAATATCGGTCACCATGAAAGAAGATGGGTTGTTTTAGAATAATCTGTCATGGTTAAAATGGAGTTTTACGTTATAATGGGATTGTATAGGAAGGAGGTGGATAAACTAAAATGAACATCAAATATGTAAATACTGAATGGAGTAACTTATAAACTGTCTGGTGTGTTCACATGAGACTGAGTAGACCATAAAATGACCAGAAGTTTTTTTTTCTTCTTCTTTTTTAAGTGGAATATCCCTTTAAGTGAATATAGGCCTACAATGCAATACTATCTTCATGTCTGCTGAAGTGTATGCAATGCACGGCCGTTTAACAGAACGTTTTGTCATGTCACTGTTGTTTCACAAACAGCCTAGTCTTGTTCAGTTATTTGGTTGTGGGTTCTGGAAGGGCCAACACAAAGTGGATGGACAATAATATGATGATAATGATAATCATAGGGGAAATTGCCAGAAATCACATTTCCCAGTGGACTGGCACCACATGGCATTCCAAGTAATTTGTCTTGGATGCAGACAACAATGGAGCTACACTACAAGAACAGCCAAGACAACAATTTACCACAGGGGCGGATTGGCCATCTGGAGTACAGGGAGTTTTCCCGGTGGCCTGCACCACCTAGTAGCCTGGACAGTTTTTTTTTTTTTTTTTTAAGTCCGGGGCAGGCCAGGCAAACTAGTGTTTCTATCCTACAAAAAAAAGAAAAGGTGTCCTACACCAAAGCCATTCACTCCTGTGCGCCAGGGCGCTCGCGCTGCTGGAGGCAGTGTTGCCAACTGCCAAGGTCCAAAATGCACTAGTGGCACTTCCAAAATGCACTAGAATGTGCTAGATGCTCGCCTGGAACATACAGATCAAAATGACCATTAATCTTCTACATTCTCTAGTTGTGTAGACTAAGTTGGGCTAATTCACATGATGAATATTTTAACTCTTGATGGTGTAAAAATGAAACCAAATGGACCCGCAAGGGTCCATTTGGTTTCATTTTTACGCTCTCAAAGAGTTACATCTGGTTAACCAGCTGCCCCCTCCCCCAGGGTGGCCTGGCAAAGGAAAAAATTGTCCCGGTGGGAAAATATGTGCCAATCCGCCCCTGATTTACCATATCTGATGTCTGAAGGGTCAGCATGACTACAGTAAGTCCCGGAAGCAGATCATATTATGTCAGCAATATACACTGGTGTTGTGCAACTAATGGTGCAAGGGAGCTGGCACCATCCACGATATTTTAAATGGTAAATGGCCCATTTACAGCAGGGGTGCCCAGACTGCCCACACCCCTGCTTTTGACTTGAGAGCTACTTTCAAAATGACCAGCTCAACAAGATCTACACATCAAAAATGTGATTGTTCCATTACTGAAAATCCATTTCAAGGCCCATTAGAAAGTTTGAGCTTTGAAATAGTGGTGATGGTGTTACTTACATGATGTTCTAGTGTTTAAGAATAATGCACTTATAATGAAAAATAGACTGGGAGAATTGGAAGGTTTTCTTGTATATGCTACTACTGACGTTTGAAAACAGTATTTTGGGGGTTTGAGTTGACAGTTTGTGATTTAGTTTCTTGCACCCAAAGCTAATAACTTTTTGTTTTTTTTACGTGTTACGTTTACGTGTTACGTTTTCGTGATATTTGCTGAGGAATATAAGATATACATGTATATTGTGGGAGGAAATATACGATATTATCACGATAACGATATTTCAGCACACCCCTAGTTTACATACACCCTCAAAGATGAACATAATACAAATCTAATTTATATCCAGTCACAACAACATTCATTCAATTCAGGGCCATCATCCAGAATCTGAATGACAGCTCCTTCAAAACACACAAAAGGTCCAAGGCTTGCATGTCTAAAAACTGAGTGGGACATAAAGTATAACATCAACTAACAGCAACCACTCATCCCAGATGACTGCCACAGCCTACTAATCCTGTTTTACTGGCAGCGTGTAATCAGCTGTGGCATGATGACCAATCATATCAATGACAACACCCTTCCTTCCACACAGGGGCGGATCTAGGCATGGGCATGGGGGGGCAATGCCCACCTAAATGCCCAAACTGCCCCACCAAACACAATGGCATGCAAACCAACTCAAGATATTTCTTAAGATATGATATTCCTTCTATTTAAAATGATGTGAAACACTACTACTGCTACTAACTAACTACAGCTGTGTCACCACTAAACCAACAGCATTTCATCATTGAAAACAGAAAACTCTCTGAGTCAGACCTTTAGCTTTATGCATGCTGCGTGTCTGTTGCAACTTCAACAACTACTGATGCTATTATTGATGCTTTACTTGACTGATAAAAGTCCTGTAACTGAAAATGGTATGGGTGCGACTTCATCGCCCGTGTCGCTTCGCGCCACGGGCGATGAAGCCGCACCCATACCATTTTCTCCTGCCCCCCCCAATTGGAAAATGTTAGAGCCGCCCCTGCTTCCACAGCTGGGACAGCAGCTGCCACAGCTGTCACTCAGATATATCTGCTACCTACACGATGACGACAACAACTCCACCAAGAAGCTCAAAGAAATGACTGAAGAGGATGTTTTTAGGTGGCAGAATTATTGAGAAGAAGAGGTTTTCCTTTACCATAGGAGAAATAAATGGTCATTTGGAGAGATTACACTGTAACTTTTAAGCTAATGGGCCAATAAATCATTGAAATATTAAAAACAAACTAAAACAAAACGGCATGCAGATTAAACCCCATGTCTTTCACTGGCCGTGCAGAATGGTACAACTGTCTGCTACATGACTGACCATGTCATACCAAATAGCGTTCATTCAAATAAGTGGGAGGACTGGAGCTCACAATTAAAGGACCCTTTCTCTACTGAAGCTAGCTATTGAAAAATATTGAAAAGACCTACAAGCTCATAGCGCGCCACCGAGTGGCAGTGAACTTGAAACTAGCGACAGAAACTAGAATCTAACAACCAAAACGACAATGTAGCATCTGGAACTAGAATCAAGCATTAGAAACTAGAATTTAGCGCCTGCAACTTGAATCTAGCGTCAGGAAACTAGAATCTAGACAGGACAAAATGGGTTAAAGGAGAATACAACACCAAAACACATTTGGCATCCATCTACCTTGATCACTGTGACATCATATACTGTATATTGCACTTGAATGTTGTCATAGATGCGCCCTTTTCTACATTTCACCCTTGAGGTCCCCGTCCCTTCCTGCAGTTTGCATTGCTGCAGGTTGTCTTTACTGTACCCCCCCCCCCCCTTCCCCACACACACACACACACACACACACACACACACACACACACACACACACACACACACACACACACACACACACACACACACACACACACACACACACACACACACACACACACAAATAGTACACCGATACTCACACATGAGTTTTTTGTCACTCTGGGTCAGTACATGTACATATAAAAATACATGTAATCCCAGAGGTAATCTATTCCTCCTCCTCTCCTCCCTTCTGCCACTCTCTCATCTACAATCACTCAGGTCGAAACTCGCCACAGAGGTGCCGCCTGAGTTTTTGTTTTAAATCATGTAGTGGCCCATTTATCTTGTAGTGTCTGGTTTGATGTGATGTGAGAAAAAAAATGGAGCTACTAAAATCAATGCATAAAGACAACCTGCAGCAATGCAAACTGCATTGGAGGGAGGAGGACCTCAGGGTGAAATGTAGAAAAGGGGCGATGTATCTATGACAGAAATCAAGGGCATTATTTATGTATCATGTCACAGGACTCACGGTAGATGGATGCCCATTGTGTTTTGGTGTGGAATTCTCCTTTAATCCTTTGTGTACTGAACACGTTTTTGTTCTAAGCATTACGTTATGCTTTAGCTATTGAAAAACATCAGATCTACAAGCTCATAGCGCGCCACCGAGTGGCGCGCTATGAGCTTGTATCTCTGATATTTTTAAATCTTTGAATACATTATTTTAGAAGCAAACATTTTTAACTCAAATCTTTGATTCAGCGGGATCCCTAGCAAATATGATATAATTCTGGTGGTCTTTGGCATGAAATCTAGTTTCAGGGGGAAAAAAAAGAAAAAAATAGATTCTGTAGTGTCAGGAAACTAGAATCTAATGCGCTGAACTTGAAAAGGGACAGAAACTAGAATCTAGCGCCCTGAACTTGAAACTAGCGACAGAAACTAGAATGTAGCATCAAAACTAGAATATAGCATCAAAACTAGAATGTAGCATCAAAACTAGAATGTAGCATCAAAACTAGAATATAGCATCAAAACTAGCATGTAGCGTCTAACTAGAAACTAGACTGGACAACTTTTGCCACACAAATAAATAAATAAATAAATAAATGAATAAAAGGCACATGAAAAAAGCCAGCAGTATAGCCAGGCTTGCTGCTGCAGCGGAGCGGGGCTTTGTCCTTCCAGTGCCCCTTATAAAGCGACAGTCGGGACAAGCGAGCGCCGAGCGTCGTGACCACACAGTGGGGAGGCTCACTTCAAAGCGGGCCATTTCACCTTGGCCAAGGCTGCCGGCCTCAAGTGGAGCGTGAGATAAGGGAAAAATCAATACTCTATATCAGGCCCCTCTCTCTCTCTCTCTCCCTTCAAGCCTCGTGCTGCCACTCTCTGTGACAGCAGCGGATTGTGGAGCCAGTGTGCCTCTGAACTCTACCCCAATTAACTGTTGGCTCCAACCAGTAAATAGCATTCAGCCAACTGATGTAGAAGATCCTCTGTCCAAGTAAAAAAACGCCTGGGATTAAACTTCAGGCGAATGTCATTTCAATGTCGACCGTTGACACATGAAAAGGAGAAACAAGGCGGTCAGTCGTGCAAGGTAGATGAATTAAGACGTTTATTTGTTGAGCTACAGTGGTGCGTTACCACTTTGGGCCAGTGGTGGTGTCGTCGTATCCCTTTTTGAGTAAAGCTGAGAAATACTAGGCCTGGCTAAAGCTAGACCGATTCAGGTGTTGGGAGGGAAAAAAAAGTTGTCTGTCAGCAGTTTGGTCTGGAATAGCTCAATTGTACGCCCGCTGTCCTACTCCAGAAAATTGGGGTAGCATGCAAATACATTTGAATACTGTGTCTTGATTGGTCACCCCAGTTCTCTGGAGTAGGAAAAGGGTGTACAAGAAATACTGCGGTAGACATGCCCGACATGTACTCAACGCTTTGAGTGCATCAGAAGTCACGTTTTGAAAAATAGCTGATCGTGATATGAAAGCTCATTAAGTTGTGTCGCAGTGAGCTTGTAGATCGGCAATGTTTTGTATTAACAAACAATGCAAGGTCGCATTCACACTGTATAGTTTAAATGAATCTTGCCGAGTATTGCATTGGAAAGTGCGCTTCGTTTGGCAAGTGTGAAGGCTGACTCGAATCCTAATACGCATCAACGAAGTCGCAATTCTATTCCTCCCAAAAACTGGGGTTTCGCTTCAAAACACAGCAGATTGCAGGTGTGCATTGCGGGTGTGAATGCAATCCCATTAAAGGGGAATTCCACCGATTTTCTCTTTTTTTCTGAGAGCGTACAAATGCAGGTCGTGTTCCATTTGTACGCTCTCAGAAAAAAAGAAGCGTCTAAAGAAATCCATTAACATGGTGAAAATACATCTTGATGATGTCATCAAGATGTTTCACCATGTTAGTGGTTTTCTTCAGACCTCCATTTCTTGGGAACACAGAACGGGGGAACTTTTTTTATTATGTCCACTCAGCACCTCTAGGGTATACTAATGACATATTAGAATGTTGAAGATGGGTGGAGTTCCCCTTTAAGCATAGGAAGTGAATGTACCACTGTGGGATGAAGAAGTCGTTTTTTGGCACACGACAAGTCCTGTAACTACCTATACCTATTATATTTTATGTTTATGAATTTACGAATTGAACACATGAATAGGTCCGTGCCGCGTTTCCGATTGCTACGAGTGACCTGTCCATATCGTAATCCAGATAAACTCTGAGGCACTGACCAAAGGTCTTTGTAAAGAAATCTTTTTAATCTGGATAGGCTGCTTTCCTTAAGAGGTCCACTTACGTGGACAGGAAAAAAAAGCAAAGCTATAAATGATTATGTTGGCAGCGAGTTTAAAATAAATAAAACAGATCACAGCTCAACATGTTTAACCAAAGACAGGTTAAAAACAAACCAACCGAAATAACTACATCAAAAAGGGCAGAGCAAAATCAGAAAAACCGTGAATCGTCCAGCAAAATTAGCCTTTTATTTCTCCAAAATATGAATTTGCTACAACACGAGATCAAAATAGTCTTTGAAAGCATAATTTATGCTTTGGCTAAAGTGTCAAGACTTGTTTCCTCAACAATTTTTTGTTGATTTCTTTGTCAATATGACACCTTTCTTTACTTTTTAAGAATTTGGTTTATGAATGTATTGATGAAGTAATCATGGACTCATTCACAGAATTGCATTGCCCTCCAACTTATTTATTGATGTACTCAACATGTAAAAGTCCAAAGTATTCAAAACAAAGGAAAGAACATGTACATCCTTTTAAATACAGGGAACAAAAAGATATATTCTATTTTAAAAAAGGGGGAAAAGAAAAAAAAAAGAACGCTGTGAACAAAGTCATACTGTACAACTTTAAATAATCATTCTCACATTTAAGAGGGGCAGGAGGAGAAAATAAAGGCCATCAAAGCACAAAACTGTCAGAATCCGCTCATGAATTCATTCGTCTGTTACAAAAAACAAACAAAATAAATTCAATAAAGAGGTCAGGCGTGGGAAAGCAAAAAGAAAAAGAGAAACAAACCAAACATAAAATAAAATAAAATAAAATAAAAAACAAAAATAAATAAATCCAGCCCCTGCCCCGCAGCAGCAAGTATCACAGCTCAATCTTAAGACTCAAAGATTTAAACTTTTACAATTAAACAGAAGGAGGAATATATATAGAATAACCAAAGGGGAAACCAAAAAATAGGGAGAAAAAGCAGTTGCAAAGATAAATATAATGCATAAGCACACTGCTCAAACTTTAAGGGGAAGCATGACTATTAATTGTTTTTAAAGTACCAAGCAGGATGCAGGTGCAGCACTCAATGCATCGTCATCTATCAAGGCTCCACTAAGCCTCCGGGTCTCTCTTCCAAAAAAGTAGAGCAAGATGTGTGTTAATCTCCTGCAAAAACCCTTTGCGCTATATGGTCATATAACTGCTTCATTGTCCTTCCCCACCAAAGTGAAAAGAGCAATATACACCTTTTTTATGATTTTAAAGACAGGTTATATGCATTACGTATATATGAATAAGAAAAAAAAAACAAAGAAACAAAAAAAGTGTATAATCAAACATTTCAAAACTGTGGTGTATATCCATTCTTTACCACATAAATATATATATATCTATGATGTTTATATATATATATATAAAAATAAGAAAAACAAAAACGTAAGATGTCCATAGATCCTTTTTTTACGAAGCAAGACTATCTACAGACCAAACAACCAACAAATCTGATGCACTGTAAATCTAGTCCATATAGGACAACAAAATCAAGTGTTCAACTGAATGTAAACAATTGAGATGAAAGCAATTGAACAAAAAAAATACCTTACGTACTCTTAAAAAAAACAAAAAAACAAAAGCACTTTGCAATTAAGTCCAAAAAAGAACCGAAATAAAATCGCCAAATATACTCAACATAAAAGGACTTATTTACATTACGGTACTGTAGCTCTAAGATCCGGAGCAATCGATCCTATTCTTCATTCAGTTCAAACAGTTTCGTTTAAGCTGCTGCCATCGTCAGCTCATCATCTCCCTTACATCTTACATACAAAGCAGGTAAAAACCCTTATTAGTTGATAGTAAGACAAAATCAGCCTTTTAATGATATAGCATAAGTACACCACAAAACACCATGAGCTCTGTCTGAAGGGAATTCTCACGGAAGAACAGATTTTTATCCCCCGTTTTTTTTTCTTCTTTTTTTTACCTTTTAAGATATTTCCAACGTTATAATTTTGCATGCACTTTTTCCGCGAATAAACCTTTTGTATTTTTCTGTCGTCTTGTTTCAAAAAAATCAAATCTGAAAGTGAGTTGCTAAGTCGTATAATAACAACCGGGATGATGGGACCAACCCACAGATGATTTTACAAATGAAACCAGCACTGCCATTGATTCTAGAATCTAAAGATAGAATACAAAGATCTCAAAAGGTATCTTTTTTAACATCATAAATCTCTCCAGAAATTTCAACCGCTGCAAACTTTCTGGTAAAGTTCAAAAGCTCACAAGGTGTCATATGAAGATATTTCTCAAAGTATCCAAGTCAAAATATTTGCTCCAGGTCCAGTAAAAAGTTTTCTCCAAATTTTTCTTTTTATAAAAATAGATGCTTTTTAAACCCACATCAAAGAGGTTCTTAGCTCTTTGGCAAGGTACTGCTTTAAGAATTTTTTTTGTCTTTTTTCTCCTTTTTTAAATTTTACAATAAGCAACATTATGCAGCCAACCAATAACCAACTCATATTACAATGAACAGAATACTTACAAAAACAAAAACTGGAAAGAAATCGTCCCAAAAATAAATTACTTTTAACCACTGAAAGCGTAAACGCACCTAAGGCAAAATCAGAACACAGAAAAATTTACAAAATAAATCACTACACAAAGCCTTACAAGACTTACTTTTTCAAAGCAGATGGCAACAAAACAACGAAAACCTAGTAGTAACATTTTTAGAAGGTCCATCCGTTAAAGACAGCAATAGAATGCAACATCACACAGGCCTCAAAACCTGCTGATTTCTATTTTTTTTTTCTGGTTCAACATAAATTATATCAAGAAGATTCAAAGCTTAGCAATGAAAGGAGAAGAAAAAATCACGCTGTTGTTGGACGCCAAATATCGTTGTTTTCCTTTGTAACATTGATTTTACAAAGACGTTTTTTTTTTCTTTTTTTTACTAATGTAGAAAGTATACGGTCGATCGATACGTTTCCATTTTTCTGCAGTGAGTTCTCCAGAAACAATCGGAGTTACGGTGGGGGGGTTAATATTTTTAGGCTTTGTGCGTTTTGTTGGTTTTGAACGAGACTTGGAGAACGCGGTCTCCCAGGCGGTATCCGTTCAAGCTGGCGATGGCCACGGCCGCCTCGTCGTAGTTAGTCATGGTGACGAAACCGAATCCTTTGCACTTGTTTGTGTTGAAGTCGCGGATGACCTTGACGTTCGTGACGGCACCGAACGGCCCGAACATCTGCCACAGGATGCTCTCGTCGGCGTCGGGCGCCAGGTTGTAGACGAAGATGCACCAGCCGGTGCCGGCGTGGCCCGGGATGTTGATGCCGGCCAGACTGGTGACCCCGTCGATGGCCATGGGGGAGAACCTGCTGTAGAAAACAAACACACAGAAACACAGCAGGGTTCAAGACTAGGCACTCAACAGGGCGGTCATTATTTTTCTGTACTATAACGCGTTTCAGTGTTCTACACATTGTAAAAAAAATATCAGATCTATAAGCCCATAGCGCGCCACCGAGTGGCGCACTATGAGCTTGTAGGTCTTAAATTTTTTTAATTGTGAAAATGTGGCACAAATCTTTGAGCATGTCATTTCAGAAGCAAACATTTTTAGGTCAAATCTTTGCTTCTGGGAGATCCCTACAAGAGACGAGGGTCCACAGCCAAATAGATAATTCTGGGGGTCCTTGGCATGAAATATGTTGAGCATCACTGACACATATGACAACATAGATTTGTGTCAGAAACTAGAATGTAGTGTCAGAAACTAGAATCTACCACCAGAAACTAGAATGTAGTGTCAGAAACTAGAATCTACCACCAGAAACTAGAATATAGTGTCATAAACTAGCATCTAGCGTCAGAAACAATATGTAGTGTCAGAAACTACAATCTAGCATCAGAAACTAATATCTAGTATCAGAAACTACAATCAGGTGTCAGAAAATATATATATACATAGATTTGCACATCAATCAATTCCACAATTTTTCAAAACCCAAGTGGTGCGCTATGAGCATGTAGGTTTGATATTTTTTTTTCCAATTGCTTAGAACACCAAAATGCTTTGTATTACAGAAATGGTTCAAAGAAAGTAAGTAAAGAAAAAGGACAAAACAAAATGCAGAAGTGCATGTAACAATGTTACAGGCCTGAGGCATATTTGCGTTACACCTCAAACACCTTTGTTTCACAAATTACTTCATGACAATTCTTTGGCATTCCTCAATATCTTCTCTACAGCTAGACAGTTATTTGCAAAAGCGTACATGTCAGCACAAAAGTTGAAACTGACGGTGAAATAAATCAGTGCTCCGTATGAATACTACCCAAAAGCAAACAATATAAAATCAGCTATTAAATATTCAGTTTGTTTTCAGAAGGCTGCAATAACGACCCCAAAAAAACCCTCATCTTAGGTAAATCAAAACAACATAAAATGAACTACTAAATATTCAGTTTGTTTTTCGGAGACGACTGCAATAACAAAAACCCTTATCTTAGGGTAACTCTGGTCTCAGGGTTTTTGGAAAAACAAAATCCAAAGTGCATAGGAAGAAAAAGCCATGAATTATTTCAGCAGGTGTCAGATGAGATTAGCTGCTCCAGTTGCCCTCTCAGGGAACATCTACCCTGACAGGTGTGCTCCCAGCGTCGAGGAACCCGAGAGAGGATTTGGCAAACCCAAAGACACCAGCCAACCAGCAGCAGCAGCAGCAGAGAAGACAAATCACAAGTACTGGCAGTGCCAGTGATGATCGGCCCTTTGAGCCTTAAGGGAACTGAACTGCAGCCATGCTCTAGGAAAAGCTCTCCGTGCAATTGAGCTCAAACAAAGTACCGTCTCAGAGACTTCTGAACACGCTTCAGACACAATAGACCATAATAGATGCACGGATGACATTTTAACCAGACAGACTGTATGGATTAAAGGTAACCAGGGCAACGTTTAGCCGTAAATCAAAATGAATATATAGCTATATTTTTGCCCTCTACGTTGCTTCTACTTTGGTGCTGCAGCTGCTTCCCTGCACACAGACACTTCGTCCTTCGTCCTGCAGACGGTCCAGAACTTTGTCGTCGTCAACAAATCGTGAAAATTACAACTTTTGTTGGGCTCTGGACAGGCGTGGCTAATGTCTGAGGAGGAGGAGGGCGATTAAAGGAGAATTTCACCCCAAATTCTTTTTAAATCTTTATTTGCAGTTAATGTTTTAGAAAAAATTGGTCCTGGTGTTTTGTGAAAACGCTCCTTAATGGCTGTTTCCCCTATCCCAAAATAGGCTTATAATGGGGCTAATGGGTCAAATGCAAGTTCACCTATATACATCGCTCCAAAATGCAATTTTCTGCTATATATTGTCTCCCCACCATGCCAGTAGTGTGTTAACACTCACACTTTCACTTTTGGTACAGCAGTGATTCAGCTGTCTCGAAAGGTGGGGGCGTGGCACATGGTTTATGGCTGAAGCAGCGTTTTAGCCAATCACAGCACAGATTCATAGTGAGCCAACAGAGTGGAGGTGATTGTGGAGTTGGATTCTGTTTTTATAAACAAATCTGTTAAGAAACTGTTTGTACACACTAAAGTTGCCTCTATTACCTTTAACCAAACAGATTCTATGGACTCAACAGCTGTGGCAGTTACGGAAAACCAACACCACACCAGAGGCAGTGATGCTCTAATACAGGGGTTTTTAACCTTTTTGACACCAGGGACCACCATTTATTCAGTATTTGAGCCACGGACCACCATTTGAGGACATTTTAGCCCCACAGACCCTGAAACTAAAGATTTCTTTTGCTTTTGTTCACCTTCCAGTTGTGTAGACTGTAGGGTTAATTCAGATGATGAATATTTTAACTCTTGAGAGTGTAAACCAAATGGACCCTTACGGGTCCATTTGGTTTCTTTTTTACGTTCTCAAGAGTTACATCTGGTCAACCAACATAGCTGGGGACCACCTGGAACCCTCTCAGGGACCACTGGTGGTCCCCGGACCACCTGTTGAAAACCACTGCTCTAATAGCAGTAACAACACACTCTCCACTTGGAATTATGCAGTAAACACAGCACAATTTGAAATGCCGGATATTTAAATAAAATAAAAAAATACAACATGTCATTCTTGACATTTATGAGAAATGTTCTCACAAGGCATAACTTCATCACTACGCTTTGGCCACTCTGGTGTGCTATCCAAACAACAAAATCAAACCATCAGCAGTGTCGCACAGAAAAAATAACGTCCACATTCTTTATTGTTCCGTATGTCTCAAACTGACATGTTGACAGACGTCTCAGCAATCCAGCCTTCAGCGTGATGAAGGCTGGAGAGCCGAAATGTCCATCATCTTGTCAATTTGAGGCATATGGAACAATTAAAAGGAAAAATGTAAATGGCTTTCAATTCATGGTTTCTTCTTGGTTTGACTTATAAATGTTACATCGCCCACACAAACACACATTCAGTAGTGCAGTTCTGTGACGCCATGCTAGGAGTGGATGAAGTGTAGTTTTAACGCAACCTTTCATAATAGAGGCTTAGAGCATTGCAATGCGTTTGCTTTTATTTTAAAGACTAGACATTCATTTGTTGGACTGATTAACACCTTAAGTCTCTTGTTACTGTACCTTTAATGCATTATTTAATCCCCAATGATTGTGACATTAATCTCAGGTGATTATCATGTTTTCAGCATGATGGGCTAACGTCAGCTCTCACTCACCTAGAAATATCCAAAATCGTCGGGTGCACGCGCACGGTGTGTATGTCCATCGCTGATCATAATCCAACCTTCGGCGCGTCATTACGGCTTGGTAATAATAAAAATGATCGCGGCGATTGAGTCCTACCGGCTCCTCGTCATCATGCTGACATTTCCCGGAAGATACATGCCCCTAAAACCCCTAAAGTCCTAGTTAGTCTGTGGTGGTTGGACAGCGATTTCCAGCAATCAACGCATTACTGCCACCTGCTATTTGTCATAAATATAACCTCATAATAGAATGAGTAAATGACGACCTATTTGGAATTATAGACTTTATCTGATTTATGATTGATTTGATAAATACAAAATATGAAAATTGGGGCTCAATGTTTGAGTAATTAGGAATAATGGAGTGGAATGAAATTAATAGCTGCGTGAACAGTTTTGTTTTGGCTGTTCTTAGCTGCAACCGCTATGAAGCCCAGTGACGTCGTGTGCGTCTCAAAAATCGGTCCGAATGGAAACGATTGGCATCCATTAAATCCGACTGGATTTAATGGTTCCCCAATAGTGTATACTGTATAGTGCTAACTTTCTAAAGTTAATGTTGAGATGTGTCCGCCACTTCAACGCGGACAATGCTTTTAATTTGCCGTTTCTGTTGCTAAAGATTACAAACCCACTTTGAGGCGATGTCTCACCAATCTGACAGAGATAATGTCAAGCAAAATGTGGCTAGTCCTACTACTATTTACAGTATTTAGTTCACTATACTTAAACATTTGGTATTTAGATGGTGTACCATATCCAAACAACAAAGGTATAGTTGCCATTACTAAAAAATAAGCATATTGGTAGCAGAATGGAAGTGCACTGTGACACTAGGGGAACTGCTGCACTAGGGGAACTGCTGCTTTACACTGTATTGGCATAATACAAATAAAACAAAAGTACACCGCTAAAACAACCCGGCACCAACGCACAAACACCTCTCAAAATCAAGAGGATCATAGCGATAGGATATACATTAGAGCTTCAGCTTGTGGCCTCTGAGATCTGATGGGTCCTGCACAGTTTGTAAGACATTACACAGGTTTTGGGTCAGGCTCAGGCTGAACATTCATCCAGTAGGCTACGGTATGTTTATAACAGCAGTACAGCCTACAACTCCAGGACCCACGACCAGCTGAAGAGCAGCTGTTGTCGGTGTGCTGCACACGAAGCGGGCACACTCGTGGCTAGAGTTTCCATGCTACAGAAACAGTAGATGGGTTGGAGATTGTTTATGGTAAAACTCTACTATTCACACCAAGAGATGAGATCTGAAACTAATGCTGCATTCACACAGGCAGATGCGAAGCTACAGTCAGTCTACCATTCATTGTCAAAGGAAGCCAGCGACATGACGATGCAAAGATGGATCCGGCGTTTGCATCTGCTGTAAATAATACACAATTACATAACAGTGTGTAGCTTTGCAATTTGCTGCTTTGCGTCTGCCCGTGTGAACGCAGCATATGGGCCCATTTCTAGTAAAGAGAATGTTGATACAGTAGATCCAATAGCCTAAAGAGGTTGGTCAACAGAGTGGCATGTTGCAGTGGCCGAGGGGTGGGGGGAAATGATTGAACAGAATTGCGGCAGGAGCAGGGGGGACAGTGGGTTGATGCATGACCCCATCAGTGGTCTTTCTCCTGCTAGCATGAATCAACCTCAGAACCTCCTCAGTTCGCCCACAGCCCTCTCTCTCTCTCTGTGTCTCTGCTCTTTCTCCCTCCCTCGCATTCATGCATAGTATCGTCACAACACACTTGCTCTGGAACAACAACACAGTACCGTTCCAATAATCTCTCAGGACAGATTCAGAGCGGCACGGCTGAATCTGTCGGCATATCCCATTATAATGTGTACAAGGTAAACAAAGACGAAGCACCGGAAGAGGGGGTGGGTGGCTCTGGTCCAGAGCTCCACTGCTTCTGAGTCTGACTTGCATTGGAGCTCTGCTCCTCTCCGTGCAATCGGCCATTACTCCACCCGACCAGCCTCTCTTCTCTAGTGGATATATAAAGAACGTTTTACCTACTCACCAAAATAAACACGTCTTGTGTCATTAGAAAGCCCACTTACCTTAGTGGTAGCACTCTGAGCCCCCCACCACACGGATACAATGGACATTTTTTGGTCGGAACGGGATCGTTTTTCATCGGAAAAACAACAAGGATTTGCGCCCTCTACTGATATTGCCAACAGAAAAGTTCCATAGGAAATATTTTTCCTTCAGTGAAAGACAATCGTTTTACCCAAAACGTCC
The DNA here is from genome assembly GCA_039105355.1 of Benthosema pterotum. NCBI lineage: Eukaryota > Metazoa > Chordata > Actinopteri > Myctophiformes > Myctophidae > Benthosema > Benthosema pterotum. Next base: position 4,817,566 of record CM076986.1, read on the forward strand.
ATTTTATCCGTGTGGTGGGGGTGCTCAGAGTGCTACCACTAAGGTAAGTAGGCTTTCTAATGACACAATACGTGTTTATTTTGGTGAGTAGGTAAAACGTTCTTCATATATCCACTCCAGAAGAGAGGCTGCTCGGGTGTAGTAATGACCGATTGCACGGAGACGAGCAGAGCTCCAATGCAGGTCAGACTCAGAAGCAGTGGAGCTCTGGACCAGAGCTAGGGGGTGGGGGGCAAAAGGAGTGTGAACAGGCTGACACCCGGTCTCTATACGAGGACGTGGGTGCTGTCACCTCAGTGATCAAATACCGCTCAATCCTGTGCCATCCAACACAAAAGTGTAACACCACACAGACACACACGCACAATGCCAGAATCATGGAAAAACAAAAAAAAAGAAACACACCAGATCATAGATCATAAATTTCCCAGCAGTTTCTGAAAATTAAGACAGACTTTGTGACCCCCAGAAATCAATCTAATCAAAAGCTAGAATGAAATCTAAATTACCTTTTGACTCCATAGGCCATGTTAAGCAGATTGTCCAACCTGAAACCAAACACACACACACACAAAACCAATACATATATTAGCTCCAGTATGCATAATGGTTTCCATGAGAGAGAAAGAAAAAAATGAATACATTTTCATAAAGTTGGCGTCAAGCAGCCGCGGTAGAGATTTAATCGATAACTAGAGACTAAGTGGAGTCAGCTGTTCTCCTGCCAACGTTATTCCCAAGACAACCCCATCCTTATTAACCTGCTGACATTTGCCTTTGAGTGTCGATATTCTAGCTACTCAACAGAGCAAACAGGAAACATCCACTTGATTCAGACACAACAAGGATGGGAAGAAAGAGCAGGAATTTAAAGGGATAGTTCAGATTGTTTTAAGTTAAGCTGTAAGTTAAGCCGTATGAAATACCATTAATGTAGTGGTTGCAACTGTATTAATTAATGACAGGAGTCTCGTGGTGCTCTGGTTTTGGAGAAATATGAAGTAGCTCTAGTCATTCTTTGTATTGTTGACTTATTTCTAAAATATTAGCACATCCTTCGTTCATTTTTGACACCTCTATCACAGGGATCCATGTATTTTGTGTCCATATCACTACGCCCCAATGCGATAGGGGGGTCAAAAATGAATGAAGGAGGTCCCAATATTTTCCAAATAATTCAACAATACAAATGTTAGCTTTGGGGATTCATTTACTTTTACTGCGTGGCTCCAGTGACCCCCACAAAATCACCAGAACTTCTTAATATTGACCAAAACCAGAGCAGAACTCCCACCACAAGAGTCATGGCCGTGAATTAATACAGTTGACACCAGTATTACATACAACTTAAGTTCTAAAAAGTTGAACCATCCCTTTAAAAAGGAGTAAATAATAATACAACACAGGGAAAGGATTTGCTACTAGGCGCTACACTCTTCAATCGGAACAATTCAAGTTTATCTAACAAAAAAAGTGAACAACTATGATGGCACGTGACCATTATCGCTCAGCAGAGCTGGAAGTTCCTATCCTCAGTTTGGTTACCTCCTCAGATTGACAACGCACCCCAAGTTGACTAAGTAAGCCTTTGACTAAACCACTTCAAATCACCTGCTGTCTTAATTATACAGAGAACTGCTCATCCAACTGCCACACCTGACCAAAATGAAGCTCAAAACAAAAGTGTAGTAGAAACAAAAAAAAGCAACAGCTTGCAAAGCAGGACAATGTAGTAGCTCAAAAGCCAAGCTTCAAAATTTGAAGACTGATGAAAGGTTTTGGCTGAATTATTCTGGGACGGGAGCTCCAACACCACAACAGGATTTTCACAATAACTGCTGAAACAATTTAAATGCTAATTTCAAGAGACTCGAAGGTCAACATATTCAGCGTCGGCAGCAGTTTCAGTTATTTTTTCCTTTAATTCGTACCTGAAGCGCTGTGCTTGCTGCGCCAGGGGTCCCGGGTACCTCCGATTGGGGGACTGGTAGAGCTGGGAGAGCAGCGCTTGGCTCGTCTTTTGACTGGGGTTGTTGGCGAACTTCACCGTGATCGGCTCGGTGGCACCGGGAGGCTTCTGGCAGTTCAGACCCTTGATGGCCTCCTCTGCCTCAATTCGCCGGTCGAAGCGGATGAAGCCCACCCCTCTGGAGACTCCTGGGGGGAAAAGGAGCAGGCACACTGAGGATTATGGCTGGCATGATAATAATTCCATTCTAGTTTTTCTTCATGGAATCATTCTACATTACAACAAGTTCCACAGTAATGTCCAATGCCTTTTGTGAGCTGCACCCTTTGGGTCCAACCGATTTTACTAGTGTCATGTCCATGGTACAGAAACAGGAGCTGGGTTGGAGATTGTTTACGGTAAAACTACTATTCACACCAAGAGATGAGATCTGACAGTAATGCTGTGTTCACAGGGGCAGATGCAAAGCTACAGTCTACTATTCATTGTCAAAGGAAGCCAGCAACATGAAGATGCAAAGATGGATCCAACGTTTGCATCTGCTGCAAAACCTACAATTACATTGCATTGTGTAGCTTTGCAATTTGCTTCTTTGCATCATTTGCTTCTGTCTGTGTGAACGCAGCATGTGAGCCAATTTCTGGTCAAGAGAATGTAAGCAATGCAACTGAGTGGGTTGATATTCCAATACTAGTTTCGGATGCTAGATTCTAGTTTTTCTGAAACATTCTGTTCCTGTGACTGTGTCAGTGATGCTTAACGTATCTCATACCAAGGACCAACAGAATTATCTATATTTGGCTGCAGACTCCCATCTGAAAATATGTTCCAATTTCCCAGAGGAAAAGATTTTAGCTAAAAAAATGTTCTGAAATAATATATTCAAAGATTTGTGCCATTTGTGCCAAGACATACAAGCTCGTATGAGCTTGTATGTCTGCTATTTTCCAACAGCTAAAGCAGAACACCAAAATACGTTGCAGGACAGAAAGGATTTTAAGATAATCATCGTTTCTATGTATCTCATGCACTGCAAACATCAGAAGGATAAAGGCGTAAACAAGATCTATAGGGTTAATGTTTACCCTGCACCAGGACTATTCAACCCTAGCACATCCACAGCGGTGCTGACCGAGGCGTCGCCTCCTACAGAAAAATAATTACTGTACTATATGGCCATCCTGAAAATGCAGCTGCAGCCCTAATGCAGGGAGCAGCTTACTAAAGACATCCATGTGAAAAAAGCATCACATTCCATTAGGGCTGCAGTGACGAATTGAATAATCAAATCGATTAGTTGTCAACTATTTCAATCGGTTTGTCAACTAATACCCGTTTCCCTACTCAACCAAATAGGTTGATGGCTAAATAAGAGGCATAATCTGATTAATCGATGAATCGGTTAAATAATTGGCAGATGAATTGATTATGAAATCAATGCAGCCCTACATTCCACGTTCATTTTTTATGTCAGATTCCAAACAAAGCTGCATTTTCCACAATCATTCCAATGCTTAGCACATGTGTCAAGTCTATGATCTTTAAAATAACAGCGTATTGAAGGGCTGAGCAATACTAATCATTCGCCTTGAACACGGAGCTACTTGTCCGTCATAGAATACCACAGTAATGACTGGTTCTTGTTGCCCTTGAGCGAAGGACAGAATCATTGTTTTTATTCAGTCTTTTATGCCAGCTGCCAACAGACTCTACAATGCTAGTGTACAAGACTGTGGTCCTGGTGATGTTGTGTTCTGTGTCCAGTAGTTTTTCTTTTTAAGCACATTTATGTGTCACACTGCTGTTGTAGTGCTTCAATTTTCCCTCTGGTATCAATACAGTACAGCTCATCTCATTCAAACATGAAAAGTATGATGCTCTTGCGGTAAGGGAATCATTGTCTTAATTAAAATGTGTTAGTCATTGAGAAACAAGCGTTTAATTAAAACTTGTGACATCTGTAGGCAGAACTACTTTGCCCTTTTAGGCGCTAAGTTACCCCATAGAAAGCATTGTAAAAAATAAATGTGCCATTGTGAACTTACAGACCAACTTTAGAGCTGTGCAGTTCCGCCCCCTTGTGACGTCGCCCCTGTTCCAGAAACAGATTCCCCATTAATTTTTCCCCATAGACTTTTCGAAAATGATTCATATAAACGATTACGCCGCGGAAAAAGCCAACTCGGGTCGTCACAAATCATGATAGCACACACAATCTTTTGGGACAAGCACATAATTACTAAGATGAAAATACGAAACAAAAAGTGTTGTATTCTGCCGTTTTCTACTTCTTGCTAATTAGATTTCGCATGATAATATTTTGTTATTTTGTTATATTGTGTTTGTTGTCATGATTTGTCACGACCCAGGTTTGCTTTGTACGCGTCGCAATCGTGGTTTTATTAACCAAAAGTCTATGAGGAAAATGAATGAAGATTTCATTTCTGGAAGACGGACAACGTCATGAAAGGGGCGAGACTGCGAAGCACTATATTCACATGTGTCAAAACAGCAAACTGAACTGCTTTCTCCATAAATTCTTGCCTGAAAAGCACCCTGCACTCTGCTGCAGCAGGGAATGGGAAAATGGGAGGCATAAAACGGCTTAATACCAGGGCCGGATCTAGAGGGGGGCAGGGGTGGGCACAACCCACCCAAATGTGCATCCTGTATGCCCACCCAATCAAACGTAATATCAGTGGTTTTCAACCAGTGGGCCACTAGTGGTCCTTTAGAGGGTTCCAGGTGGTCCCCAGGCTAAATGGTGGAATGTTGGTTAACCAGATGTAACTCTTTGAGAGTGTAAACATGAAACCAAATGGACCCTTGCAGGTCCATTTGGTTTCATGTTTACGCCCTCAAGAGTTAAAATATTCATCACATGAATGAGCTCAAGTCTACGCAACTAGAGAATGTAGAAGATTAAAGGGCATTTTGATCTGTATGTTTGACTGTTTTGTTTACTAAGTCCAACCTAGTATTATGGTCAAAATAAATCTTTAGTGTTGGGGTCTGTGGGGCTCAAATGCCGAATAAATAGTGGGCCCTGGGGGTCAAAAAGAGAGAAAACCACTGCTTCGTATGAAAAATGAGGTGCCCACCCTGCCATTCTTCCAGCCCACCCTAGTAGGGCTGGCTAGATCCGACCCTGCTTGGTACATAGCCAAGAGAAATTCGGTTTATTATCATTATTTTGTATATATATGGATCCCTTTCCACACATGGCAGTTTGGGAAATAAAGATTATACGTTGTTGTAAATGTATTTTACCTCTTGCCAAAAAAGAAAAAAAAAAAACACACAGGCTACAACTACAACCTTGGGGAATATATATATAAAAAAAACAGCCAGCAGAAACGGAGGGCGAACCAGAAGGTGCATGTGAGCAGCTGGGATGGAGCTTGTAAGAGGGAAAGCAGAAAAAGGAATTACCAGGCATGGAGTCCTACTACTTTACACTGATTTCATATTCTATCCCCATCGATGCATATTTATGAACCGCTCCAGTGGAAAATTGCATTTTTTGGGGGGGGGACGGGACCACATAGCGACATGTTTGATGTATTCCTCGGGCCTGATGGTGGCACCTTGCCAGGCAGCCAGTGCAGGAAGGAGGAGGAACAACGCAGGGAGATGTGGGGGAATGGGAAAGGATTGTGTGTGTGTGTGTGTGTGTGTGTGTGTGTGTGTGTGTGTGTGTGTGTGTGTGTGTGTGTGTGTGTGTGTGTGTGTGTGTGTGTGTGTGCGTGCACACACGCAGTGGGGGGTAAATGCATGGATTATGGCTGGCAAAATAAAACCCCACAACACTAAGAGCTTGTATAATGTGTGATTTGTGAAATACGACAGGACACCCATACACTAGTTCAGTGGTTTTCAACCTTTTTGATACCAGGGACTAGTCTTGGGTGGGTGGTATTGATTTTTAAATATCGGTATTGATAACGTGTTAATTAGCTCAGCGTTCAATATTACTGGTATTGGCAATGGCGTGCATTCAGAGTCAGACACGTTCCACCAGTCACCTAGTTCTCAGAAATGCAACATTGAGGGGAAACTGAGCGCTCTGCTGTTCAAGCAGCCTAAATATGGAACAACTGGAGTTACATACAATACATACCGGTAGTTTCCAAAAAGCCTAGCCCAAATAAGGACTATTTTAGGCATGTGACTAACATTAAAATTGGTTTTTTATAGTTACAATTTTATAGTTTTGTCCACAATACCAGGCTGGATTTGGGGAAACAAAACAGTCAAACATACAGATCAAAATGACCATTAATCTTTTACATTCTCTACTTGTGTAGAGTTGGGCTAATTTAGACCATGGATAATTTAACTCTTAAAGGGATATTCCACTTTCAAAAATGTTTGGTCATTTCATGGTCTACTCAGTCTCATGTGAACCCAGACAGTTTAAGTTATTCCATTCAGTATTTAGATATTTGATGTTCATTTTTACACTCTCAAGAGTTAAAATATTCATCATCTGAATTAGTCCAAGTCTACACAACTAGTAGATTTGTGGTCATTTTGATCTGTATGGCTGCCTGTTTTGTCTTCTAAATCGAGCCTGCTATTATGGACAAAAGCAAAAGAAACCTTTAGTTATGGGCTCTGCGGGGCTAAAATGTCCTCAAATGGTGGTCTTCCGTGGGTCAAAAAAAAGCTGAATAAATAGTTGGGCCCTGATATCAACAAGGTTGAAAACCACTGCTATAAAAATCCAAGTGAGTGGAATCAGCGGTGGGCGTTTTTGTCATTCTACTCACCAGTCACCTGGTCCACCAGAATGCGTGAGGTAATGATGCGTCCGTACTGGGAGAAGAGCTGCTCCAGCTCCTTCTGCGTCATGGTTTTTGGCAAGCCACTGACGTACAAATTTGCATCTCTGATGGAGGCCGAGCTTGGGCGAGCGTAGGAGACCTTAAAAGGGGGAAGGGGAGACCGCCGGTTAGCTTGTACCAAAGACAGACATTCATGTGAAAAGGCTTTACATCATACCTGGGCATTATGCGGCCCCGGGGGCCAAATGCGGCCCTTTGAGCTGACTCTGACCGGCCCGTGAAAGGGTTTTATAACAGTGGTCCTGGGACCACCAGTGGTCCTTGAGAGAGTTCCAGTTAAATATGGAAAGTTGGTTAACCAGATGTAACTCTTTGAGAGCGTAAACATGAAACCAAATGGACCCTTGCGGGTCCATTTGGTTTCATGTTTACGCTCTCAAGAGTTAAAATATTCATCATGTGAATTAGCCCCAGCCTGGTATTGTGGACAAAAGCAAAATAAATCTTTAGTTTTGGGATCTGTGGGGCTAAAATGTCATCAAATGTTCAAGTTCACGTTTATTTGTCTCCCTCAGGAGAAATTCATCTTGGAGACGGAGACCAGTTCTGCATACACATAACATAACACAGTACAAAAAAACAACCACATTACACAGAAAAAAAAAACAATAACAAAATGGTGGTCCGTGGCTCAAATTCTGAATAAATAGGTGTCAAAATGGTTGGTCTTACGTTTACTTTTATTGTGAAAATTAAATTATTATGCAGACTTTATTTAAGTCTTGGCCCTCCACAATATAGTATCTCATTTGGCCCATTGTAAAAAAATAATTGCCCACCCCTCCTTTACATTCTATGGTCATTTCTTATGTCAGATTCAAAACACTGTATAGCCAAATTTTAAAAATCGGTGCTGAAATTACTGGCAGGCCGGTTGAGGCCGTGTTGCACTCATTCAAAGAAGCCCACACTAAGAGCATGCTCAGACTGGCAAGTAGTATCTCCTCCGACCCCTCACATGTCCTGAATGGAGAATACCAGCTGTTGCCATCCATGAGGCGGTTCAGAGTTCCTAAATCTAAGGAAAACACAGACTAAAGAACTCTTTTGTACATCAGTCTGTTTCTGCTTCTAAACCAGAATCGATAAATCCAGGTTATGCTCCGTCATGTTTTGCTCTTTGTTTTGCTGCCGTGTCTGTGATGTACTGTACATGTTGCACATGTGTTGTCGTCTTGTATGTGAACCGTGTCACCATGGATGCAAGACAAATTTCAGTGTCGGCTGACAAAGTTGTATCTTAAAACAAGCTGCATTTTCCATGTGTCATTCCAATGCTTAGCATTGACTTGACTGTCAAGTCAAAGATCTTTAAACCATCTACAAGCTCATAGCGCGCCACCAAGTGGCGCGTTATGAGTTTGTAGGTCTGATATTTTAGAAAAATCGCGAAAATGATGTGCACATCTTTGAATGTATTCTTTTGGAGCAAACATTTTTTAATTAGAATCTTCTGGGGAATCTTCACCGATTTTTCTCTAGAACGACATGTTTTCCGATCGGGGGTCTGCAGCCAAATAATACATAATTCTAGGGGTCCTTGGCATCAAATATTGTTGAGCATCACTGACACAGAAACAGATTTTTCAGAAAAACTAGACTCTAATGTCAGAAACTAGACTCTTGTGTCAGCAACTAGAATGTTGAGTCAAAAACTAGAATCTAGTGTCAAGAACTAGAATGTAGTGTCAACTAGAATTTAGTGTCAAAAACTGGAATCCAGCGTCAAAAACTATAATCTAGCATTGGAATCTAGGATCTAGCGTCAAAAACTATAATCTAGCATTGGAAGCTAGAATCTGGCATCACAAACTAGAATCCAATGTCAGAAACTAGAATATCGCGTCAAAAGCTAGAATCTACTGTCAAGAACTAGGATCTAGCGTCAAAAACTGTTAAGCTTGCATTGCAGAAGGGTTCAGTATTACACACAGCTAAAACACACACACTGAAGTGCCAGCGCACGCACAAGCAAACACACACACACTCAAAGCTCTCAAAATGAATCGCATCAGAGCGGGTAGGCTATACATCACAACTCGTGTTACATTTGTTCACAAAGACAGATGAGAGCTGACACTATGGCCTACTTCTGGTCAAGAGAATGAAACATGAAACAGTTCCATCAGAGTCCAATTAAAAGGCGCGCGCGCACACGCACGCACGCACACGCGCACACACACACACACACTTTAGTTATTTATTTGAATCCACAAATTACATTAATTTACAGGGAAACAAATATAACAGGGCTGACAGTTCATGTTCACTTAAGGGTACACATAGCACCTCCTCCTCCACACAGACAAACTGCCTAGAACAGCCGATACAGAGCAGAATTTAGCGAGTTGTTTGGCTTTACTCTTTGTCATGCCAGCTATTCGTAGGCCACTCACGGTCAGTTTATGCACATGGCCCAGGCTTCCAAATATCAATATGGCAAGTCTACATCGATATCCTAGACCCGTCATAATTCCAAGTAATGGTTGATACTTTGAGATTTTATCCTGGAATGCCTGCTCCATGTACGAATCAAAGACACAGCCCACCTCCAAAATCAAAACCTTCTTGTGACTTGTGTCAACAAAAACAACATCAGGTGTATTTGGGATATTAGCAAAGACATCACACACACACACACGCACGCACACGCACACAGAGAAAGAGAAGAGAATAAAAGTTGAACAGGAAGACCGATGATACTTGACCTTCAGAATAAACTTGACCTTAAGAACAAAAGCCAAAGAAAAACTATATATTGTTTTTGCTCCTAAATTTGCAGTGCAGTGTGAAATTATACAGAACTTGGGACGGTGGGACCTGATGGACAATGACTGGACATTGTCCATAGCATCAGCTAGTATGGCAGGATTATATAACGCCCAAAATTATGCCTAACTTTCAAGACCCCCAAGCAAAAAATATATATCACTATCAAAGTAACAAATTATCCATTGAACACCTCTGTGTTCTGGGCTTCTGGCAGCCGATTGCACTGGGGCTGGAGCCCACAACCATAAATCAACATTTGTCCATAAACACAGGAGAGTAATAGAAAACAGAGGGGGACCAGATAGTCATCTAGCAGAACCTGTGGATCAATACATCATTACACCCCTGAGTAGTCACAAATTCATTTTCGTCACTGCACCACCACTACAGTGTTGCCAACTTGGCACATTTGTCGCTATATCTAGCTCTTTTCCGGACGCCCCTTACGCCAAAATTAGTGAAAAACTCCTGGCAGAAAATCTAGTGTTTTTTTGCTGGTGAGTTGAGGCAAAATTGATTGACAGGCGCCAGAGATAAAACCCTTGTTTTTCACCATTTTTCCTCCTACTGTATGATAGAGTCCTCCTTCCTTCCTAGAAAGGGCCATAGGCAACCAAATGGACCCTCACAGAGCTGTAACTCTTGAGATCGTAAAGGTTTACGCTCTCAAGAGTTAAATCATATTTAACCATCAGAATTACCTAATTTTCCAGAATCTACATATTTAGAAAATGGAAAAGGATTGCTATTTTGACCAACATTTTGCCAGTTTATCTTTCCTAAATTAGTCTGAGAGACTAAACTGCAGAATAAATAGAGGGCCCTGGTATGAAATCGGCTGAAAACCCACTGCTCTAGTCTAGCGCATTCTAGTGCATTTTGGAAGTGCCACTAGTGCATTTTGGATTTTGGCAGTTGGCAACACTGCACCACCACCACCCTTTACCCAGAAATACACTGTGCACACACACAAGACACTGCAACGCAACACATGCAAATGGTAGGGCTACAACCATTAATCGTACATTGAATCGATTATTCAATAGACCAGGGGTGGGCAATTATTTTTCCCAAGGGGCCAAATGAGATACATAAACTATTGTGGAGAGCCAAGACTAAAGGCTGAACTAAAGTCTGCGTAATATTAATTTAATTTCAAGATAAAAGTAAGACCAACCATTTTGACACCATTTGAGCCATGGAGGACCATTTGATGACATTTTAGCCCCACAGACCCCAAAACTAAAGATTTCTTTTGTTTTTGTCCACAATTCCAGGCTGGATTTCACAAACATAAAATGAAAACGCATATAAAAAAATGACCATTCTATTTACATTCTCTGACTGTGTCCATTTGGTTTCATTTTTACACTCTCAAGAATTACATCTGGTTAACCAACTTAGCTGGGGACCACCTGGAACCCTCTCAAGGACCACTGGTGGTCCCCGGACCACCGGTTGAAAAGCTCTGCAATAGACCTTTCAGTAAGCCCCGCCCTTTCCTCCGGTGTCCACTCAAAGATAGGACGCTTTCCAGCCTGGCTCATTCCTTCTAATGGAAATATCATGGACACACAATACACATTAAATACTGGTTCATTTATGGAACCGGACCTTCAAAATCTCTTCCAAATCCATCAACAAGGCATGCCTTATGCAGTGGAAAAATGTGTGAGAGACATTTATTTTGTTGTTTTATCATATCGTCACCTTCTTAAAATAATCGCCTAAGTCATTTTTTCCAGGTTTTTCAGGAAACACACAAAACTCCCCCCAATTTTTTTTGGGGAGTTTTGTGTGTTTCCTCTATCACGTTATGCTTAGCTGTGATTGGACCATAGCAGTATGGGGCGGGGCTTACCGAAAGGTCTATTATTTGTCAACTATCGAGATCGATTAATCGGTTCGTCGGTTCGGTTATCATGTCCACCCAGCACCTCTAGGCTATACTAATGACATATTAGAATGTTGAAAATGGGTGGAATTCCCCTTTAAATATTTAAATAGTTGGCAAATGAATCGATTATGAAAATAATAGTTGGTTGCAGACCTAAAAACATGAAAGCACGCATACCAAGACAGCCAGCCAGTCTACAGTTTAGCCAAAAGGAGGAAAAAATGTCTTGAATGTGCAGGTGTATGAAAACCGAGCGTGTGCGTGCATGTGCGCGGGGACAGTGCCAGGGCAGGGTCTGCTGCGTCTCCCCTGCTGCAATCCCAGCATGCCTGGTGGCTGCAGCAGGTTCCACTGTGACAGGGAACGTCTATTATCTGGAGAGTGCACCGCGGCCGCATTTAATTACAGTGTCAGGCCTGCTAAATGGTCCTGTGCCAGGCCTCTCTCCGCAATCTGCCCCGATGGATTGTATCAATAAAATTCACTCGCTTTAATTAAACCTCCAAATAGGATTCTTTTCGGTGCTCCCCGATCGATGAGACCCCCCCCCCCACCCCCACTCTCTCTCTCACCTTCCCCTAGTCCTGTCCTGAAGCGAAAGCACACAAGGTGAAAGTGAAAAGCTAAAGCTCTCTCCATCCCCCCTCCCTCCCTCCCTCCCTCCCTCCACACTCTGCCATTCCTCATCCCTTCCCCGTCTCACCTTCACACTTCATTTGATGCTAATACTTGCAAAGTATATTCCTCTCTAGCTCAATGGGGTTTATTTGCACTTCTAACAGCAGCAGCTGGAGAATTTGGTGATGTGATGTATGAAGAGAGAGGGAAAAAAAGAGGGAAAGAAAATGCTCCCCTGTTCCACTTTCAGAGGTGTGAGGGGGAAGTGGGGAAAAAAAAAAGCTTTGCGCCATGTTTGATTCGTACATGTAAAAACCAAGCCAGTTCACAGCATTCTACATGGTCCACCTTCAAAACAGGGGCGGATCTAGGCATAGGCATGGGAGGGCAATGCCCCCCTAAATGCCCAGTCTGCCCCACCAAACATGATGGCATGCAAAACAACCTAAGATATTTCAGTGCTTATATTTAAAAGAATTTGAAACACTACTGAAAACGGTATGCGGTGTCATCGCCCGTTAGTCTATGTAGTTGTGTAGCAAAATCCAGCTTACAGAATATTTCGTGAAGATTCTTGTAAACCATATTTTTTCTGTTCTATGGACCCTAAAGGACACAAAAAAAGCGTTTACATTTTTTCCCCCCCACCCTAACATTATTTTATCACCATGGCAACATGGCGTTGTGTATCAATCTGTCTGTATTACTGTCAACATAATTTCTCCAAATCTGCCAGCCCAATTTATACCAAATTTGGTCCAGGGGTGTATAATATGCTCTAGAAGACCCCATAAAAATGTCACCATGATCGGCCCATAGGTGGCGCTACAGTACCAAATTAAAAATTATAAATCGCGATTATTCACAAACTAATTGTCTAATTCAAATGAAAATTGCTGGGATTTTGCACAATGGGCTGAGATACAAGCCCTGCAAATTTGACCACAATCCACCAATGGGTGGCGCTACAGTAACCCATTTAGGAAGTGGATGCATGGTCTTCACATATTAATACAGTGATTTTCATGTAATTGCAATGTGATTCTCGTCACATTTAAGTAAATTTTAAAGCTCTGGGGGAGAAAGAGGCAATAGCCTTGGAATATTTTACACTAAATAAGACCACGCCCCATACCCCGCATCTAGGGACGTGGTGGTGGCATAGTCATAATACACAAACAACACATCATATCAAAATCAGTCCAGTTAATTTTCCTGTTCCCTTCTCATTTGAACATTTCACCTTCAAACTGTCTGGCCCTAAACCATTGGTCGCAGCAGTCATAGACTGCCCAAACCTGCCCATCCATCTTCATCTACTTATCCTAGTTCGGGCCACGGGGGCAACAACTCCACCAGAGAGCTCCAGACTTCCCTCTCCCGAGCAACCTCCTCCTGGGGGATCCTGAGGCGATCCAAGGCCAGAGAGTCAATGTAATCCCTCCATCTGGTCCTTGGTCTGCCCGCGGGGTCTCCTCCCAGTGGGACGTGCCTCGAGGACCTTCCTAGGGAGTTGCTCAAGAGGCATCCTGATCATAACCAGATGCCCAAACCACCTCAGCTGGCTCCTTTCCAGGCGAAGAGGCTCTCCTGAGTGACTGAACTTCTCACTCTATCTCTAAGGGAGATGCCAGCCAGCTGTTGGAGAAAACTCTTTTCAACCTCTTGTATTCATGACCTTTCGGTCATGACCCACACTTCATGACCATAAGTGAGGGTAGGGATGAAGATAGCTCGGTAGACAGAGAGCTTTGCCTTCTGGCTCAGCTCTCTTTTTGTCACAACAGTGTGGTATACTGACTGCAATACCGCCCCTGCTCCTCCGATTCTCCGGCTGATCTCCTTCTCCATCCTCCCCTCACTCGTGAACAAGACCCCGAGATACTTAAACTCCTTCACCTGGGGTAATGCCTCATTCCTGGACTGTACAATCCACCGGTTTCCCTCTCAATTTTCTGTATTTCTCACACTGCTCACTGAGATGCATATCTCTGTCTGGAGATGTCAATATCCACGTGGACTCACCTGACTTCAAAGCGCCACTGAATTCCTTGACATTTTAAACGTTATCAATCTTACTCAGCACGTCCATTTTCCCACCCACAGAAGGACACACTGTGGATCTCATCTGTACTACAGGAATAACCACTCATAATGTCACCAGCATGGACCTTGGCTCCACCATCCTGGACCACCTAGCCATCATCATGGACATTGACACCCCCACTCCCCTCAACAATGAAAAACGCTCCATAACTTTCCGGAACCTCAAATCTATTAACCCCTCCTCCATGTCCTCATTATTGTCCAACACCATATCTGACCCTAGTCCACCCACCCCGAACACTGTCAATGTTTATGTAGCACCCAGCCATGAGCCAGCGACAACAACCCCGCCAATCGGGCTCAGCCCTATTGGCGCGACTTGTTGTGCGTTGGACTGGCGAGTGGGAGTCCCGGGTTCGATCCCCGCTTCCGCGAAATACTACAATCTGGCGTAGTCGGCAGGATTTGGAGTGCGGGTGTTATCCCCAATATACCCGTATACGTCCTTGCGGGTCCACATGAGGGACATCACGTACGGGGGTCCGTGGTGTGAAGTGTGAAGCGCGAGGACGCGCTCCAAAAGATCAAGGGGGTGAATGTAGCACCCAGCCATGAGCCAGCGACAACAACCCCGCCAATCGGGCTCAGCCCTATTGGCGCGACTTGTTGTGCGTTGGACTGGCGAGTGGGAGTCCCGGGTTCGATCCCCGCTTCCGCGAAATACTACATTTACAATGACACACTCTCAACCTGTCTCAATCAACTTGCCCCCACAATGACCAAGCACGTCTCCTACACCCACTCAGCCCCCTGGTACACGGATCATCTACATCAACTAAAAAAACAGGGTCGTCAACTGGAACGGCTTGTCAAGAAAACAGGTTCATTCCAAGGCTTACAAACTGCATCTGGAACAATACAAAAATGCTCTCAACAGTGCATGCACCTCCATAGCTCAAAATGTGGAGAGCCAAATTTTGAACAGGCTGTAATAGCCAAACCCAAAATGTAATCAGAGTAAAACAAAATTAGTTGTCCCACTACTCATCTGTTATTCAGTCCGGCAGCAACTACTCAATCCTTTAATGCAATAATTGCATCCAACCTCTCCTCCATAACCTCTGGCATGAAAACCTCCACCTGTATCCTTGACCCGATACCCATCACCTTGGTCATTGCCAGTCTTCCTGTTCTCTCATTGCCAGTCTTCCTGTTCTCTCTCCACTTATCACCAATATCATAAACCTCCCTCTCCACTGGCCAGCTCCCCCTGCTCTCATCTTGCCACTTTTACCCCAATATTGGAAAAATATTGGGGCAACTACTGACCCATCTCCAACCTTCTTTCCTCTCCAAAATCCTGGAACACACTGTTGCCTCTCAGCTCAAGTTACACATAGACTCCAATAACCTCTACGAAACACTTCAATCTGTTTTCCATTTCCTAGCACAGAAACCATTCTCACAAAAGTCAACAACAATATCCTCCTCTCTGCTGATTTCCGTTCACCTCTCCATCCTCGTCCTCCTCAACCTCAGTGCCGCTTTTGACACCATCAGTCACTCCATTCTCATCACCCGTCTCCAATCTTCCATTGATTCTTCAACAGGAACTGCTCTTTCCTGGTTCAAATCCTACCTCTCTGATCGACAACAATTCATCTCTGTCCCTGTTACCCATGGTGTCCCCCACGGCTCTGTTTTTGGTCCCCTGCTTAAACATCCTCCCACTCAGTCAGATCCTCCATCACCATGGACTTCAGTTCCACTCATTTGCCGATGACACACAGTTGATTTCTCCACCAAAGCCATCACTCCAACCAACCAATAACTGCAATAAATCAGAAATCATCATCACTGGTCCCAACTCCCTCACCAGTTCTATGCAGGAGTTTTCACTCAGCATTGATGGTTCCATTGTTTCACTTTCCACCCACATCTGCAACCTTGGCATCTTTCCTTCCCCATGTCAACCATGTCACCAAAACTGCCTTCTTCCACCTCAAGAACATTGCTCGTCTCCGACCCTTCTTGTCATTTTCTGCAGCTGAAACTCTCATCCATGCCTTCGTCTGATCACGCCTATTGCAAGAGTATCCTCCACAGCACCACCTCCAAAGTCCTCAATAAACTTCAATATGTCCAGAACTCAGCCGCGCGTCTGCTCGCCAGCACCCGGTCCAGAGATCATATCACACCTGTTCTCTGTGACCTTCACTGGCTACCAGTCAAACAAAGAATCCACTTCAAAACACTCCTGGCCACATATAAAGCACTGATCAACCTGACTCCCCTCAATTAAGTTGCTTCTTTTTATTTTACCTCTGTAGGCACCCCCAATGCAATGTGTCTTTGGGTACTCAAAAAAGTGCTATATAAGTTTCTCCTACACCCACTCAGATTATTATTATTAATAATAGACGGTGGGGGGTAGTATTATTAATGTCCAATTATCGTGGATGCAATTTCTTTTTGTCAAAAGAGAAAGTCAAGTATTTTTTTCCATTTGAAACAAAACACTGTCTGCGCGCGATTATTTAAGGTTTTTGTAGCGAATTGGTCATTTTAAATATGTTATTGTAGCGCCACCTATTGGTGAATAGTGGTCAAATTTGCAGGGCTTGTGTCTCAGACCATTGTGCAAGAACCCAGCAATTTTCATTGAAATTAGACAATTTGTTTGTGAATAATCACGATTTTTGGTTTTGAATTTGGTACTGTAGCGCCACCTATGGGCCGATCATGGTGAAATTTTTATGGAGTGTTCTTGAGCACATTATACACCTCTGGACCAGATTTGGTGTAAATCGGGCAGGCAGATTTGGAGAAATGATGTTGACAGAAATACAGACAGATTGATACACAACGCCATGTTGCCATGGTGATAAAATAATGTTAGGGTGGAGGGAAAAAATGTAAACCACTTTTTTTGTGTCCTTTAGGGTCCATAGAACAGAAAAAATATGGTTTACAAGAATCTTCACGAAATATTCTGTAAAGTACACAATGACGTGGACTACGTGGTGCGAAGCAACACGGGCGATGAAGCTGCCCCATTACCATTTTCTTACACATATATGTTATTTAGTTTAAATAGTTTTTATCCCTTGGGGGCACCATTTTACAGGAGATTTACCAGGGAAAATCTTGCCGAGGGCTCCAAATTGCTTAGAAACGCCACTGACCGAAAAACTATGGTGACGTTGTAAAACATCCATGTAAAATAGCAAAAAACTCCATGATTGATTATTAGTTGACAATCCGATTAACCAATAACCAAAATACCGTACTATAGGTGACAACTAATGGGATAATCCATTTGACTACGATTAATCGCTGCAGCGCTACTTGCCATAAACAGCTTGGCACCAATCACAATCAGCGTATTTACTGACAAAAAAACCTGACAAATTTCTATTTTTGTTGCCTCTTTGCCTCTGCATTTCCGAAAAAAGATCACACCAATGCCGTGTACGTACGGCCCCACTGGAAAAATCACATCCAATAATCTGGGATTAAAGGAGAATTCAACCCTTTTGCAACATTCTAATATGTCAATAGTATGCCCTAGAGGTGCTGGTTGGACATGATGAAAAAAAAACTCCCCCCCCCCCCATTCTGTGTTCCCAAGAAATGGAGGTCTGAAGAAATCCATTAACATGGTGAAAATACATCTTGATGATGTCATCAAGATGTTTCACCATGTTAGTGGATTTCTTTAGACACTTCTTAAATGAACCAATTTGGTTCCATTTGTACGCTCTCAGAAAAAAAAATGTTGAAAATGGGTGGAATTCCTCTTTAACTGCTCCTCCTAGGTTCCTTGCAACACTGTATGAAGCAAATTAGCTTTTTTCCACAGCACACCGCCATCCGTGCACCGCCGTCTGACGAATGCTAATGGCGGCCGGTGCGCCGCCTCCCTGTAGCGGCATGGTACATATGGGGGTCGGAGCCACTCCATAGCACACGCAACCATAGAAACAGTTCTGCTCTACTTGAGGCCCAGACAAAGCTGCCTGTGCCCAGATTAACAATAGGCTGCCATGCCTCTCTCTCTCCCTCTGTTCTTCTCCCCTCACAGAGCTCTGACTTCAAGCCAGAGAGCTATAATAGTAGGAGCTTTCTGCATCTGTTGTTAACGGAAACAGAGTTAATTGGCTTCACATTTAATAGGCTTCAATGTCGTCGATGCAGATTGAACCCCCTCGATTTTATGGGACTGAAATGCAAATCTTGGCGTGAGGACAGAATGAAATGGCATGAACCTATTTTTTTTTATATTGTTGGGAAGCAATTTAATTTAGGGCATTCTTTCTTACCTTGATGGTTTTGGTCTGAAGTCTCAAGCCGTTTAAGGTATTGATGGCTTTTTCTGCGTCTTTCGGGTCCACGTAATTCACAAATCCATACCCCTAGGCTCTGCCCTGCAATAAAGACAAGAATGTTTTCAAAATTGTGCAGAACCAGGAGTAATTATCCTGGATACAATAATATAGTCACCAATAGGAGGATGTGAACTTTAACTATTAAAACGTGCTAAGCAAAGTAAACCATGTTTACTTACAATGACATCAACTGAAATTATTGTCATTTTCAAGTTATCCTCTTTATCAAGGCAGGAATTACCGCCTAACCCTGACATTCCCCATTTCGTACATGACATTTGTCAATTGTTCTCATTTTCTTTTAAAAATTCATCTACAAGCTCACAGCACAATTTAAAACAAGGTACTGGAGCGATTACACACTCCACATGTTCAGTGGCTTAGACCAGGGTTTTCAACCGGTGGTCCGGGGACCACCAGTGGTCCTTGAGAGGGTTCCAGGTGGTCCCCAGCTAAATGATGGAAAGTTTGTTAACCAGATGTAACTCTTGAGAGCGTAAAAATGAAACCAAATGGACCCTTGCGGGTCCATTTGGTTTCATTCTTACGCTCTCAAGAGTTAAAATATTCATCATCTTAATTAGTCTACAGTCGACACAACTAGAAGATTAATGGTCATAGACAGAAGTCAAAAGAAATCTTTAGTTTTGCGGTCTGTGGGGCTAAAATGTCAAATGGTGGTCCGTGGCTCAGATGCTGAATAAATGGTGGTCCCTGGAGTCAAAAAGGGTGAAAACCACTGGCTTGGACGACAAGAGTACTACAACTTGCAATGGGCCTCTTGGCTATAAGATTTGCTGCACTACGCATGTACCATTCAGAATACTTTGTTAATATCAATGAAGCCCACAGTCCCAACACCAGAGGACTTCAACAAACCACATGTAACCCAAATTCCACTCAAACAAGGGAATAAATTCATTTAGCTTCTATGCCACTAAAATGTGGAACACCCTACCAACATCCATAGACAAATCCTTCATCTGTTGTGCTCTCAAAGGACACTTACAGACTGCAACTGCAATAGAGACTGATCCCATAAAACAGTCTGATTCCCCCATCCCTTTTTTTCCACATACTGTATTTTTATTGCGTCTTTTGTACCGTCTTTGATGATTTCCGGTTTAGTGTTTCTGTGTAAATTTGCACAAATTCCAGGTATTGCATTTGTGAAGAATTGAAAACAGTGGACGCTGTGGTAAACAGGTCTTTTCTCATGGTTTGTCCATAAAGTAGCAGTTGGTGTATCGACTTGCTTGTCGACTTTTGTTTGAAATGCACCCATCATATGCACCAGGGGTTTTCAACCTTTTTGATACCAGGGCCCACTATTCAGAATTTGAACCACAAACCAACAATTGATGACATTTTAGCCCCACAGATGGCAAAAACTAAAGATTTCTTTTGTTTTTGTCCACAATTCTAGGCTGGATTTGGGAAACAAAAGTCAAACATACAGAGCAAAGTGACCAATAATCTTCTACATTCTCTAGTTGTGTAGATAATTCACATGATTAATATTTTAACTCTTGAGTGTAAAATGAAATCAAATGGACCCGCAAGGGTCCATTTGGACCCCGGACCACTAGTTTAAAATCACTGTATATATAGTGAAATAAAATGTTCACCTATTCTACCCTGTCTGCCGCAAGCAATGCCAGATTCGTCTTTAGTGGTTTTCAAACAGTGGTCCTTGAGGGTTCCAGGTGGTCCCCAGGCTAAATGATGGAAAGTTGGTTAACCAGATTAACTCTTTGAGAGCGTAAAAATGGGTCCATTTGGTTCCATGTTTACACTCTCAAGAGTTAAAATATTTATCATGTGAATTAGCCTGTTAATGGTCATTTTGATCTGCCCGGGCTAAAAAATGTCCTTAAATGGTGGTCTGTGGCTCAAATGCTGAATAAATAGTGGACCCTGGGATGGAAAAAGGTTGAAAACCCCTAAAATAAAATGTTCAACCATTTTAAATAAAAAATCTCTAAATCAATCCTTCAATCGAAACCCCGAGTCCAAGAATACACAAGGGCACACCAGTCTGCCGCAAGCAACTCCAGATCAGTCTCTGAAGTCCACAACCAGAACCTAGACATCTCTCTCTTTGACAAACAGGGGTTGACACTAAGGTCTCCGAGGCACTTGCCCTCAGGTCATGGTCACTTGCCCACCAAAGATATATTGTAAATTTTGCATTTAAGTTTCCTTCCGACTTGGGTCCTTTAAAACAGGGGGTTTCAACAGGTGGTCCCTGAGAGGGTTCCAGGTGGTCCCCAGCTAAGTCTGTTAACCAGATGTAACTCTTGAGAATGTAAAAATGAAACCAAATGGACCCGTACACTCTCAATAGTTAAAATTCATCATCTTAATTAGCCCAGGTCGCAATGACCACCTTCAGGACAAATTTATCTTGTGTTGTGTTATTGCGCACTAAGTCGCACACTTGCCCGATCGGGCAACCAGGTAGCAGTCTTCACTTGCCCCACCATTTTTTTTTACTTGCCCCGGGCAAGCGGGCAAGTGTTAGTGTCAAGCCCTGACAAATATGTTAAATTACCAATGGCAGGCGATTGGTGTGGTCTCACACAGACTCCACACATCTCTGACAGCACAGCGGCTGTGTCTCAGTGCGTTCCCCTCCCCCTCCCCATCCTGCAGCCGTTTATCTCCAAGACGTACAATAGATTGACACCCACTCTTATGTGCACACGGTGCAATTCAATTTCCTCTCCGCCCACATCACATCACTGGGGCCTCCGTGCAATTCTGCTGCGGGTCAAGTTCACAAGCAGCTTCAGCAAATTAATATCCAAGCTACTTCAATGAAATAGAAACTTTCCATTAGATCGGGGTGGTGGAAATATTGTCGTGTTTCCCCCGTAGTAGCATATGGAAGTAGATTATTCTAAAACACTGGGTGAAAAAAGGGGGATGGGGCGAGGGAAGCTAATGTTAACATTGATTAATAAATCCCTCCTGTGTAAATAATTGCTTAGAGGCGGGGGTGGCTGAGAATCAGCTTCAGCTATGGTTTCCTATAGACCTGCGCAGTGACGTCACCGCCCCGGTTCCAGAAGTCTTTTCCCCATTCATTTTTCTCATAGACTTTTCGAAAATAATTTATATAAAGACGTTTACAACGCAGACAAAGCCAACTCGGGTCGTGACAAATCATAACACACAATCTTTTGGGACGATCAAATAATTTCTAAGATGAAAAACAAAACAAAAAGTGTTGTATCCTGCCGTTTTCTACTTCTTGCTAATTAGATATTATATGATGATATTGTGTGTGTCATCATGATTTGTCACAACCCAAGTTGGCTTTGTCCACGGCAAAATCGTCTGAGAAAAAGTCTGAGAAAAATGAATGGGGGAAAACACTAGTAGAGCTGAGCAGTCCCGACACTCATGACGTTGCTCGTGTTCCAGAAATGGAATCCTGGAATTCATTTCCCTCAGACTTCTCAAAAATTATGCCGGGGACAAAGACAACTCGGGTTGTGACAAATCATGATGACACACACAATATTTCCATACAATATCTAATTAGCAAGAAAAACAGCAGGATAAAACAGCTTTTGTTTAGTTTTTTTTTTTTTTTCTTAAAAAAATATTTGATTTTTCCAATAGATTATTAGTCCAGGCAAAATGAATTTTCAAGTGGAATAAATTGTAACATGGGATTTTTCTTCACAGATCATTTCTTTGAGGTCTCCAGAACAACATATTAAAAGTCCCGAAAAATCCCAGTTGCGCAAATATGTTTAATTTCATAAAGTAATAGAATACATAGGCTCCAATGGAGTGATAGCCCCGCCCCCTCCTATACAAACCCATTATAACTTAAAACTCCATTTTAACCATGATGGATTATTCAAAAACAACCCATCTTTTTTCTGGTGACTGATATTGTCCTCCTAATACGTGAGAGGACCGTGGAATTTCATTCACAAGTTTCAGTTATTTTTAAAATATTGTTTTGGAAAATGTAGCTGCCTCCATATCTGGCTATGCCCACCCAAATGAATATTAAAAAAATAAATAAATGAAACCTGTAAATGAAATTCCACTGCCCTCTCACATATTAGGAGGACTATATCAGTCACCAGAAAAAGGTGAGGGCAGTGGAATTTCATTTACAGGTTTCATTTATTTATTTATTTTAATATTCATTTGGATGGGCATAGCCAGATATGGAGGCAGCTACATTTTCCAAAACAATATTTTAAAAATAACTGAAACCTGTGAATGAAATTCCACGGTCCTCTCACGTATTAGTAGGACAATATCAGTCACCAGAAAAAAGATGGGTTGTTTTTGAATAATCCATCATGGTTAAAATGGAGTTTTAAGTTATAATGGGTTTGTATAGGAGGGGGCGGGGCTATCACTCCATTGGAGCCTATGTATTCTATTACTTTATGAAATTAAACATATTTGCGCAACTGGGATTTTTCGGGACTTTTAATATGTTGTTCTGGAGACCTCAAAAAAATGATCTGTGAAGAAAAATCCCATGTTACAATTTATTCCAATTTTAGGTAAAACATGAGCTAAAATTACTGGCCTATATGTGTTGTCATGATTTGTCACGACCCGAGTGAGTTTTGTATGTGGTGTTATCGTCTTTATATAGATTATTTTCAAACAGTCTATTAGAAAAATGAATGGGGAATCAATTTCTGGAACAGGGGCAACATCACAGGGAACGTGACTGCTCAGCTCCATATTCCAACTCCATTAGGCATAATAAAATTGGCTCTCAAAGTCCACAACCAACCAAACCATACATTTTTCTCATCTAGAAAGCAAATCTACACCGTCACACCGTCGTAGCTCAGTGGTTTAACCTTTTTTTAATACCAGGGACCACCATTTATTCTGCATTTTAGCCACGGACCACCACTTGATGTTGAGTTTAGCCTCTCAGACCCAAAATCAAGGATTTTCAATTTTGGGAGAGATAACTGGCAAAACGTTGGTCAAAATGACAATTCTTCTCCATGTTCTAATAGTGTAGATTTTTGAAAATTAAGTAACTAAGTTGTTTAAATTAACTCCTGAGAGCGTAAACTGAATTGACCACCTGGAATCCTCTCAGGGACCACTGGTGGTCGCCGGACCACTGGTTGAAAACCACTGGTCTAAATAGTCCATTATAACTAGTCATGAAAAATATTCGTTAGGCCATTATTTCCCATAACATTCTCCCTCTTTGAGGGGAGGGGGGGTATTAATGTCATAATTCAATGTTGAAAATGAGCAAAATTCCCCGTCTGTGGATTTTACCTACCAATTCTGTCCCTTTATTTCCACAAAGAAAAACTGTCAGAAGTAATAGTTTTAGACACAAGGTTTTTCCACCTGAAGGCAACAAATACTACAAAAGGGAGTTGTAGCTGCTTGCTTTGGCAGCAAATAATGTAGGTGGCCTGAATGTATACATATTAACTTATTTCTGGCTCACACCACCATGAGGCAGCGGTCTCTGGGGCTTCCTCAGCTGTGACGAGGAACAGTTCATAAACTTACATTCACCTTAGGCCTACATCTCAGGGAGTGCTATGGAAGAAAGACGCAGAGCCTTTGAAACGAGCTGGTGGTGAAAAATCACACTTTTTCTTAAAGCCTGGAGGGCAAACAAAGCCCGAGTCTTTGGGTCTGTGTGTGTAGGCATGTGTTGAGAAATGGCAATTATGTCGCTCCTATGGAACGCTTCAATCTCTGCTACTTCAGTCGTCTTTGTTAAGACCGGGGACTCATAGGACATCTGCCTGGAATAGCAGATATGAACCGACTCCCTATGTGCATGCCATGTATGGCTGCCAGAATGGAGGAGGGAGATGCCGGTGGGAAAACAGACTGCCGGCATGCCCATAGTCAAGCTACGATGCAGGTTAATTGAATAATGCAGGGGTTTTCAACCTTTTTGGCTCCAGGGACCACCATTTATTCAGCATTTGAGCCACGGACCACCATTTTCACACCAAAGACCTAAAATTAAAAAGAATTCTTTTGATTTTGTCCACAATTCCAGGCTGCATTTTGCAAACACAGTGTAAACTTCTTAATCAAGTGGTGCTAATTCAGATGAACATTTTAACTCTTGAGTGTAAAAATGAAACCAAATGAATACATTCTCAAGAGTTACATCTGGTTAACCCATAGTAGACGGGAACCCCTAGTGGTAGTTTTACCCTAGTTGACGGGAACCCCAATAGGGGTTCTGTACAGTATGTACAGTATCAAAAAATGTCAAAAATTTGATGGTGTTACACAATAATTTGAAGTTTTTCAATACACTTGGGTTAGTATTTCAAAGACATTTTAGAATTTAGAATTTTTACTTCATGTGCATCAGTGATAGACTGATTATCAGTCGTGGCCAATTATCAAATTTGATGAATGATTTTATTAATCGGTATCGGTGCAAAATAATAAAAAAAAAAAGAGCAGCCGATCATATTTCTTATCAATGACCCCCCCCCCCCCCCCCCCCCCCCCCCAAAAAAAAAAAAAAAAAAAAGTTACAGCAACCACTTTCATTCAAAGTCCGGTAGATTGTGGTCATTAGGAGAGCAGAGCTGTGTGTCTCCCAAAATGTATTTTCTCTTTTTCTTCTTTCTATGTTTGAAGCCCTAGCCTGTACTTCATACAGCAAAATGTGCCAAATGCTGCTACAATACAAGTCTGCACTTGAAAAAACAGATGCATTTAATGGAGTGGAAACGGAAACAATTTTGCTGCTTCTTGCACTTCCATTTTATTTTAAGTTTATTTTAGTAAATAATAATCGTATCAGCGATACCGGCTATCAGACTTTGATGTTCCACTAATTGGTGGTTGGAAACAGCAGCCAAATGCAGGATTTTTGAAGGGAGCTAGCCCCCATCTTCAGCTATTAAGTGTAGATCTGATTAATCAATTACAAAAAACACAAAAATAAACATGCAATCTGATACTTTTTTCAATAGCAGTATTGACACATCCTGATCCTAATTCCGGCCAATCGCAATTGGCGTCCTCAGTTTTCCGTCATTCTGACCTATGAGGATTGGTGTCTCTACAGATATTGGCCCCACATCTCACTATTTGCCACTGACAATGAAAGGATCAAAGTCAAATATTATGCTATGACGTATTAAATGCCACTGACAATGAAGGGAAACTTTGCTTCCTCAGTTCAATACAGTTCAAAGAAAGGAAAAACTAGATCAACACCCGGCAGAGCGCAAACTTGCGTGTTGCGCACAACTAGGCCATGGCCTACTGAGGGTCGGAGCAAGCAGAGAGCAAATACCGCGACACCTCCAGGAGACAACACTCCCGACAACATGATAAAGAATCTCTTAATTACGTCACTGTTACGTCTTCACCTAAACCAGTCAATCATAGTACATACTAGGACGGTCCACTGCAAACCCAGCGCCCACTCTGCTCACGCAAGCAATTAGGTCATGTGTGCCTCAGAAATATGACAAATGCTTTTGTTCACATGCTGGTGACACTAGTCGGCTGTGTTTGTTTGTTTAGCAACCGGGCTATCAATGACAACAACGCTGTCCGCTTTCCCCAATATTCTTATGGTTCGGTATGAAGCAATCACTGTGAAGACTGCCGATTTGATAACGCCCATCCCAGAAAGCACTGTGGTGGAAGTCTCTATCAGACTTCAGTCCGATGGAGTGAAACGAAATGACAATTCAGACTGAGATCAGGCTAGTATGATCATTGATTACAGTTCAATTCAGAACAAACAAAAAATGACATGAGTGAGGTGAGGGGTTCTTTTACCCTTTCAAGACGGGAATCCATTTTTGGATCGTATACAGTATGTACAGTATTCCAGAATTATTATTTTTCTGATGCTGATGCATCGATATTTCAAGTTTTTCAGAAACCTTAGGTCAGGCCTAAATGGGTTAAGCTCTAACCACACTAAAGGGTTACTAGACAACACCCCTTAGGTCCAAATGGTTGCAAGGAATCAAGTTAAAACCTCTTTTAGTGTCCATTGAATTCAATGAGTTACATCACTATAGTGCCAACATGCATCAGGACATCTGACACCGCAGGGACAAATTGGACAACTACAAAACCATCTTGACACTTCAGAGTGTCAAGAGCGCCCCTCGCTTCACACAGGTGTGATTTTCTTTTTTATCCTCAATATGCACTTTGCTCAACCAATCGAATCATCGCTATGGGGTGACCACCCCTTTAAATCCACACCAACGGACAAAGCTGGACATAGCAGGGGAAAGTGTGCCTCAAAAGAAGTTTATAAAATAATCATTCACTAATCACAGTGGAGGCATGAGTTCAAACAAACAGGACAGTGATTTGATTACCCAGCCCAAAACATGGACGCTCACCAAACTTTAACTTACTGCCACAGGGCTTGGCTAAAGTTTACACAGGGGTAGACATTAAGGGAAATTTGCCACTGGCCCTTCGGGCCAGTGGCTTTTAAGAATCACTGGGCCCACAACTGTAACCACTGGCCCAGGTATTCGATCCCCATAGCCTGCAAAAAAGACCACCATTTATTAATGCATTAAATGCATTCAAGTTAACAGCACTCTTTTCATGGGGGTCAAAACCAGTAGACCGTTCAGCAAGCTGACCCTTATACAATGCAGAATGCCTAAAATATTTTTTGTGCTAATAAACACCAACACTTTGTACAACAAAGGTGTGGGCGCACCAACGAGGGCATTTTACCACTGGCCCCATCGGGCCAGTATAGGGCGCCATCTGGTGGTCCGCACGTGTTTTCAAACCTGTTTCGGGCCATCGGGCCAATTATAATGTCGACCCCTGTTACAGAAACAACACCCACCATGACTGAAAACAAATCACCATCTAATCCACAGGCCTAAATGACACTGATCTTTTTGATAAAGTCAAAAGGCAAATTGACAGGGGATGGCGTTCGGACCAGAAGGCATCCTAATGTGATTTTGGTGGTAAATTAGTGTTAAAATGAGTGGTAACCGAACGCCCCCATTTTCAAATGCTCTAGTGATGTGACGTTCGTGAACGAATCAAGTCATATGAACGGCACTTTGAAATGAATGGAAGTATGGAACCGGTATTTTTGTCAGAATGAACAGTATTGCGGATTTTTACAAAGTTTATGAAAGTGCTACCTACCAAATATCAATTATGCAAACTGTAATAATCGTTATAATAAATATTACAATCAATAAATCAATCGACACAAAATCTCACTGTTAGAGCAACACAGAATGTGGTGCCACCATGCAATTTGGAAGGCTAACAACAAACACTTTTAAAAATATATGATTATACAGTACAAATGAGCCAAGAACGTCTCCAAGGGATCCGACACACCTAAAACAGCCATAAATCCCCATCTCTGAAATGCTCCCAACATCATGCCACATGTGGACGGCCCTTACATTATTATTAAAAAAAGAAAAACACTTCTTTAAAACATTGTACTCTAGACTAAAATTAAAGATTGAGTGTTGTGATATTTGTACTGGGGGAACAACATTAAACGTCCATTAAACGAATAGGACATTATTTCTGAAAGCCACGTATTGGGCTAGTAGCGCCCCTTAAAAATTATGTAATATACACTTAAATTATTTAGGCTACCGTTTTCACACTTGTACCATTGAATATGCATCCTATCAAGTACGTTTATGTTCAACCACCCAAGTGAGTGGGTGCCAAACATAAAATCTGAGAAAACACTACTTGTTTCGGGCGCGTTTCAGTTCAACCCATTTCATACAATCAGCTTTTTTTTCTAGCATGCATCACTTCACAAAGCCATCTCCTGCATGGCTAAACAACAACTGTTGGAATCATTACATGACACACAACATGGCTAACTACTTAGCTTGCCTGTAAACCACTTCAACACAAACGTGTTGAAGTGTGTACTAGGTAACCCACTTGTTATTACTGTCTCGAGGGCCATAACAAGAATGGGACACCAGACAGAGGTAAATTAATAAATTTACTGAATTAATGAAAATAATAATTGAAAATCATTTTTGTGTTAGAAATACGGCCGGTAGGGAACTACTACCAATCAAATAAACTAAACAAAAGCAAATAGCCCTTGGCCCCACCTGAGGAGAAGTGCCAGGAGGAATCAGGATATCTGTCTAAACTTCCTAGATCCATTTCTCATGAGTTGGTACATGTAGGACAGGGGTGTAAAACCCAAATACAGAGTGGGCCAAAATAGATGAATCACAAGTCGAGGGCCGGAGATACAGTACCGGTCTGTGTTTCAACACCGTTTTAAGATGACGTCCCTGTCAAACAGCAAAAAAGTAATTTTCCATCAAAAATCAATGTCTCTTAATGGCAAGATAATTGTAAAGATGAAACTGCCTGCATTAAAAAACTGCTATAAGTTTTAATGAAAAATAGCAGGTGTTCACGTCTCCACAGAGTGGCGCTAAATGAGACGTGAACACCTGTTATTTTTCGGGGAAAATCTTTTGCTTCTATGATCCTCACCAAGTGCTGAGTTAATTGAGAGAGTAAATGAGACTGAGTGGAGGAAGTAAAACGACTAGTTGCATTCATTTGTTATCACGGTGTGTGCAATATACCAGAGGGCCAGTCCTAATATCATCCCGCGGGCCAAAGATAATCCATTCACGGGCCTGATTTGGCCCCCAGGCCTTGAGTTTGACATGTGATGTAGTAGATAGTCCTACATTTAGATCGATTCCTACAATTCCCAGCATCCTTTTCATTTTCCTGGGAACTGTGGTTAACACCTTTCGAAAGAATACATTTAGAAGAATACATTTAGAACGAGCTTTGGGGGCTGAAATTCAGGGAATGGCTTGTGACATAATGGATATCAAATTTAAGATTTGTTTTCATGAAGAGGTTACCTAGTAAACTTGAAAATGGGGTAGCATTTTGTGACAACACTCAAGTCCCATACAGTTCTATGTACGTGTACAGCAATTAGCGAGACTACAAGATTACTATACAAATTGTGAGCTATAGCCATTTAGGAATAAATAAATATAGCTGAATGACCTCAAACAAATCCAAATGCATGGATGTAGCACAACTATTGCATAGGCGGTGCAGCACTAACAACTGCATCTAACTGCTTGTGCACAACATGTGCACATGCACATGCTCTACAGTGAGGGGGAAGTACAACATGCCAACAACACATACACCAAGGCCCACCCCCACTCGATGCTGATTGGACGAAAAGGTCTTTTCTCCCAAAGCCCAAACTGAAGCCACAGGGTCTCACTGGGGACAGGAATGAATTCCTTTCATCACACCTGGGCATTATGCGGCCCTTTGGCTGACTCCGAGCGGCCTGTGAAAGGGTTTTAAACCAGTGGTCCAAATGGACCCTTGCGGGTCCATTTGGTTTCATTTTTACACCCTCAAGAGTTAAAATATTCATCGTGTGAATTATGTGAAGTCTGCACAACTAGAGAATGTAGGAGATTAATGGTCATTTTGATCTGTATGTTGGGACTGTTTTGTTTCCAAAATCCAGCCTGGAATTGTGGACAAAAGCAAAATATATCTTTAGTTTTGGGGTATTTGGGGCTAAAATGTCATCAAAATGGTTGGCCTTATGCTTACTTTTATCTTGAAATTAAATTAGATAATACACAGACTTTAATTCAGCCTTTAGTCTTGGCCCTCCACAATGTTTTATGTATCTCATTTGGCGCCTTGGGAAAAATAATTGCCCAGCCCTGCCTTACATGGTCACCACACTCTATAGTAGGCAAGATTAGCCAAAAAAAAAAAGAAAACAACAATATGTGTCTTAAGTGAAATCACGTACTATACCTTTAAACTGTACAGCACAACACGCTGTTGCCAAGTTCCACTTAACCTCTAAATGTACTTTTTTAGATTTTAAATTATAGCAAGTACCCTGTTAACACCAGAAAGCCTCATTAAAGATAACGCAAGATGAAGATGATGCAATTCGACAGAAGGAAGATGGACAGGAGTGCATTTATCTAAAAATACATCACATTTCTCTAGACGTGGGGGAAAGCCATTAGTAGGTGCAGCGCTCCTGCCAAGCACGCACACACGCACGCACAGGACAGCCTCATGAAGAGCGGTCAGTTATAGATGTACCGTAAGCATTGTGAAATATTTAAACATTATAAATATTTCAGGGACAGGAGGAGGTGGAAATCTGTGCACATCTTTTATGTCCACTTAATGAAGGCAGTCAAACCCTTGGGTATCAAAACATCATTAAAATGATCTATAATTACAAAAAGGAGTAGAGTCAATTCAAACTGGCTTCTTCTCCCTCTCGCACAGACACACAAGTCACTGGGGAGAAGAACCAGCCTCCTACACCGACCGGCAGCCTCCTCCATTCACGGTGAAACGATCAGTTCACTACACATCTAGCTCTGGCAATTTCAGGGCAAAAAAATATGCAAATGGAACAGAAGCTTTATTCATTCATTCTCCAACCAGGGAAACGAAGGCTAAGGAGGAGGCTGAAGTCCCTGACAGTGGGACTGAGGGGAGTTCTAAAGAGCAGATGGAGGGAGGAAGGTCTAGGCAACCTTGACAAGCGCAGCACGCAGCATGTTAAGGATCCAGCAGCCTCAGCCATTATCCCAACCACCACTACACGCGTCCGAGAGAGAGAGAGAGAGAGAGAGGCCATGTCAGCATGTGCCTCCATGCCGGCTGGCTACACGCCGCTCTACTTTTTAAAAAAGTACCGTATTTCTATAAGGCGCACTTTAAAGCCTTTCATTTTCTAAAAAACAACAACAACACTGCGCATTATAATCTGGAGCGCCTTATATATGGATTGTTTGACTGCAGAAGCTTCCATCCTACTGTATGTTGACTGGTCCGGTGCGCCTTACATATGAAAACAGGTCTAAAATAGGCCATTCATTGAAGGTGCACTTTATAATCAGGTGCGCCTTAAAGTGCGGAAAATACAGTAATCTTAAAAGGATTTTAAGGCAAATATGCCTTAAAACACTATAGTTGCCTTCTATAACTAAAACATGCAGATAAAAACACCTTCAATACTTTATTTCTGTCATAAATAGAGAATCTTTCACTCAATAGGAGGTGCTTCTGTCGCAGGATGATGATGTCACAGGAGCAAGTTCATCCATATATATTCTATAGAGCTAGATCACACGTGGACATGTGACATCATCATCCTGCGACAGGAACAGTTCCTGCTAAGTGAAAATGGGCATAAATATGCAATATGACTCCAAGTAGTAGTTTTGCGTTCCTCCCAGACTGCCAAGTACAATAACAACAAAAACTAACATCCACTCTCTCCAAAGGACCCCTTTGGATAGACACCAGGCACTAGTTCACACGCTCCAAATTAAACCAGTGATATTTAACAATTAAATCAGCCCCTTAAGGGTCCAACTCATTCTGGCTTATGCTGCTGCTGGGTTGTTTGGATGATGGTGGTTGGAAACATTTACACAATGGCATCTCAATTATACATTTGGGACTGCCTCAAAAAAATACAAGCTTTAGTTTTGTGGTCTGTGAGGCTAAAAGTTCATCAAATGGTGGTCTGTGGCTCAAATACTGAATAAATGGTGGGCCCTGGGATCAAAAAGGTTGAAAACCACTGATCTACATGGATGGAAACTCGCATGCATAAATAGAGCAACGCCTATGACTTAAGAGTACAGATGGACAGATATACTGGCCATACAGATATTATCTGCCGATAAAGATCTATAGAGCCACACAATTGGGCAAAAAAATATATGAGGAACCTTCCTTCAATTATTCCAAATCACCTAAACCACTGAATGCTCCCATTATTTATTTTTGTCCACAACAAAAGCCTGCATATATCCGTATCGGTTGATATCAGTATCGAGAATTAAGAGTAGTACAATATTGGGATATCGGTAAGAAAGTCAATATCAGACATTCCTACTTAAGGGTGATACAGATGGGAGAGCCTGGGTGATAACATTTTAGGGAACAATAGATGCAGACAATTATTGTGACACTTGCCTGTGACTTGCCTGGGTTATAATGTAAAGAGGTTCATTGGATAAAAAAAAACAGAAAACGCCAACAATGATGAATTTAAAGGAAGCACATAAGTCATATATATCAAATTAAAACATGAATCACTCATGCTAAGTGCGTAGCACCATACATTGCCACATTCTGGCTAATCACTTTTGACATCCTCGCCTTTCATCCTCACTTTCCATGCTCAGCCAAGCAAAATCATCACTAAAAACAAAGCTGGACATAGGAAGCGGCCAGCAAAAAAACAGAGCTTAACGACCGGCAAGTTACCTGTAATTTTGTCTCGAACTAGTTTACAGGACTCGATTTCGCCGATGCTCCCAAACAGGCTCTTCAGCTCCTCCTGTGTCATGTTCTGAGGCAGATAGTTGACTATCAGGTTGGTTTTACTGTCCTCTATGCTCCCTGACTCCACAGGAGAGGAGCAGTTGTTGGAGATTGTGGAGGGGCCGTTGCTCGTGTTGTTACAGGTCGGCCCGTTAGACAGCTGTGTTTCCATGGCAGCAATTACCTGCTAAAAAGACAAAAAGAAAGAAAAGCTCAGTTTAGCTGAACCCAAAACAAAGATGCTCACTCAGTTTAGAAAAGCACACTCTTAAAACATGCCACTTATTCAACCTATTTTCAATTGTCATGCATTTAGAACAGTGGTTTTCAACCTTTTTTTGATTCCAGGGCCCACTATTTATTCAGCGTTTAAGCCACAGACCACCATCTGATGTTTTAGCCCCACAGACCCCAAAATTAAACATTTATTTTTACTTTTGTGCACAATTGCAGGCTGGATTTGGGAAACAAACATACAGACCAAACCAAAACATATCAAAAATGACCATTAATTTTCTACATTCTCTAGTTGTGTTGGGCTAATTCAGATGGTGATTTTTTTTTAACTCTTGAGAGTGTAAACATGAAACCAAATGGACCCACAAGGATCCTTTTGGTTTCATTTTTACGCTCCAATAGAGTTACACCTGGTTAACCAACTTTCCATCATTTAGCTGGGGAGCACCTGGAACCCTCTCAAGGACCACTGGTGGTCCATGGACCACTGGTTGAAAAACACTGATTCATAAGTATTGATTTCAAAGTCAGATGAAAATAATATTGCAACATTATTGTTAAACATAAACCCTAATTACGTATCACCCCTGCCAGGCAAAACTTCAACAGTATTTTCTGCATTTATTTATTCCTCCATAAATTAAAAGGGTATTATAAGCAACTTTAGTGTGTACACATTCTCTGTAAACACATTTTAGTACAACTACCTCATCTCTACTCTATTGGTTAATTATAAAACTGCTGGAGAATGCTGTGCTGCTAAAATGCCACCTCACCCCCACCTTCCCCACACACTAGCACCACCTTGTCATGGACCCTACGAAAAGGATTTTTTGATAATAAAGCTCTGGACCTGTTTCCCTGCAGACAGACACAAGTGTCTGCAGGGAAACAGCTGCAGCATCAAAGTAGAAAAAGTAGTCTTTAATACATTTAACACTGCATTTTAAACTTCATGACAGTCTCCCATTAAATGTCAGTCACAAATCCAAGGAAAATAGGCAATCTAAAGTTTAGAATGCAAAATGCATTGCAAAGCATTGTGAGCTCGTAGATCTGCCAATTGCTTTTGTATAATTAGAATGCTGCCACTAATGACATGGCCAAATTAGGGACACAAGGCAGATAGTTCCACACGAAACCATTGATGATTTACTTTGATTACTTGTATACTTGACTTGGATACATGGATAAATATTTTATATTTTCCTATATTCAGATACAGTTTAGTGTAGATTAGTCCTACCAACGACGACATTATCAAAGGCACTATTAAACAAAAACAACTTGTACAGCTGCACAATAACTTCAGAATAATAGCTGCACTGCTAAACTGCTGAATATATTTAAAATGTTTTAATACGTCTGTTGTTATTCACTACTGTAAATGACCATTAAATTCCACAGAGACTTGGGGTGGGGCGATGTATAATTAGGCTCCAACCAAACCTGAACGGTTTTGGGAAAAAATCTAATTGCGATTATTTTGAGCAATATTGCGATTGCGATTAATTTGCGATTTTTTTTTTTAAGAGTCCAGTTTCGGTTTAAATCTTTACCATATCCATTAAAAACGTATTTTAACATTACCAATACCAAAAGACAGTCATTTACTTCTCTGAATAAGGATAAAAGATATGAATTGCTTCCAACAGGCATCATATTTATTTTCCAAGTACATTCTTCACAACACACTGTCTGGAATTGGAAATCAACAGGTGCATGTTCTGTTTCTGAACAACCTGTGGAAGTACAACTTCTTTTCTTACTGAACAAAATATTTTGAAATTTATCAAGAAATATCAGAATAGCCAGGTAGATACTGCAGATCTTCTAAACTCAATAAGACCTGAGGCCGATTCTTTAAGTGTCTTTAAACTGTTTTCTGAAAAACTATTTAGCTTGCCAGACATCAACATCAGTATAATAAAAGTATTTCTAGATGCTTGGATTCGCCCATTTATGGACAGGCACCATAAACGGGCGCCTATAGTGGAAAGGACCCCACATCATGTTGTGTTGTTATGAATCCCACCGCAGTTGTTAGCCATTACTGGCAATCACAGCGTGGGAGCGTTCCTAAAACTGCGGTGGGGTTCATAATGTCGCTCCCGCAGTCTTTAGCGCTAGTAAAGTTTGAAAGCTGAAAGAAACTTAAATAAAACCAGCTAAAACAGAGGAGATGAATAAACGTGTGTCATGGGACTCGGTATGCAACTGCATGGTATCAGTGAGCGCTGGATGCATTGCAAGAAAAGACGTTCGCTCGTTGCGATGCGAGAATGTGATTCAATGGACGTATACGGTACGGCTTTCTATGGCAACGGAATATACACATACAACCAAGGCTGCACGTGGACGCTGTCACTGGATAGGGGTGAGTGATGAACGTACTCGTAAATAAATAGCGGCGTTCACAGCTCGTTGCAGCGTTGCAAGGCGATTAAATAATGCGGAAGGATGCGGACGGATCAACAATGTGCGTGTGCGGATTTCGGATGGGAAAAAAGCTCATCTGCTGATCTCTAATAGCAATATTAAAAATCAAAAAATCGCGGCCCTTGCGATTCACAAATCGCATTTTTTCAAATCGCGGTTTCGGTTTAAAAACGATTAATCGTTCAGCCTTAGGCTCCAACCAAACATTAAAAGTCCATAGACTTAGCTGACCTATGTCATTTTCGAAAGCCATGCATTGCCATGACACGCAATCTTCCCTAACATAATATCCAGAGATGTGTGGAATATGTGTCAGTTTAATCCAACATCGCAAACAGTTATTGATAAGTGAAACTGACATTATTCAGTCGATATCAGCAGCAGTCTGACATGTTTAGTCCATACCAATATACAGGTAGTCACGTAACAACACAACAGCAGCTCCATTTCAATAATTCATGCAAAATGTGCTGAGTGCTAGAATCATAGATTTAACCCAAACACAGAAACAATGAGCATGCCCAGCGGCCCAAATTAACTCTATGAGAGCTAACCATTCTGGGAAAACAGGTGGAAGTACTGTGCTAAGCATTTTGAGTGATGTCACTAGGGATGTCACTAATTTAAAACAAGGCCAATAAAAAACAAAGTCCTATAGCGACATTTACATGCCATATACCGTCTGAAAGAGCACACTGGCTGCTTTCACAAGAAAAAAAAAAAGCATTCATACCACCTATTGTTCAGGACTTATTGCCATTTGAATGCAATAGAGACATGAGCAGTCTTGTAAAAATACATTGTATAGAGACATTGACAGACAAATATATATATTAACCAAATAAAGATATTGTACATGCTATACACCGATTGACAGCCCTTTTTGTCCATTTTTAGGGGGAAAAAAAATTACATTCCTCCCATCTTCCGTTCGTCTGTAATTGTCATTTGAATTCAACTTGCGTTGTGGGCCAACACCATATCATTTATGGAATAATATTTTTCAGGTCTATATAATATAATTATGTTGACAGTAATGTATAAAAAACCATATACCATATGAAAGGGCACACCCTCTGCTCCAATAAGAAAAAAGAAAAAAAAATATGCCATCTATAGTTCACCAATTATTGGGGATTTTATGTCAGAATCCCTGCAATAGTCAGAGAAATGCCTCAGATCTGTTGCGTGTGCGCACGTGTGTGTGCGCACGTGTGTGTGCGCACGTGTGTGTGCGCACGTGTGTGTGTGTGCGCGTGTGTGTGCGTGTGTGTGCGCGCGCGTGTGTGTGTGTGTGTGTGGGAGGGGGGGGGGCTGTTGTGCTTTCTTTGCAAAGACGTTTAGCGTAGCATAACTTGAAGACCACACACACGCACACGCACACACACACACACACACACACACACACACACACACACACACACACACACACACACACACACACCCAACACACACGCGCGAACGACCCAGATTTTCCTAACGATCATTAGCGAGCTGCAGGTGCCTGCCTGACTGCTCTTCCATAACGCCCCTCTGCCTCCGACAGAGAGAGAGAGAGAGAGAGAGAAATAGAGAAAGAAAGAATGCAATCCCCATGCGAGTGCAGTCACACTGTGTCCAGATGACTAAAGTAAAATAGCCTCTTGCATTTGATGAAAAAAAAAACAAGCGATCGCTTCACAATGCTGTTTTGCTAAGAGCAGAGAGAGAGAGAGAGTGCAGGGGACTGACGAGTGCTAAGGCTCTGCTACGTCCAGCTGTCTCTCCTTGTGTTTACTTCCTCAAAGCAGGGAAAAAAATGGGTAGGGGGGCGGAGTATTGGTTGTGACGTCGTCAGGGCCTTAAAGCAACAGTATACTACAGCTCCATTAGGGATTTAATGCATACAGCTTGGGTTTTAATTGAAAAAAATATGATTGAATGATAAATGTCTGAACGACGTATATGTATGGACTTAGCCTCCAGGTGGCGCTGTTCTACAACGACGTATATATACCCACTCAGCAATCATTGAGTTAAAAAGAAAGAAAGAAGTTCCACAGACCCCAGTCCAAGCCGGCTCAGCCGCCCACGAACCACTTCTGAGAAGAGAAGCCACATCGCACAGTCTGACTGCCATGTTAGTTTGGAGTTGTCTGCAAAGTGGACACAGAAAAAGTGCTTCATGTTAGACCAACAACAACAGTGATGTGCACAGTGAACAGTCAATGGTGATTATTAACATGTCATTGTTGGTAGGGTGAGATCCAGTGGGCCGATAAATATATACATTGGCCCAAGGTCCATATATGCCCCAGGGAGAGGCAAAACGCAATGTTTCACTCAGTTGCAAGTCAGCGTGGATGAGAAACAACCAGCAGAACCAAGGGATTTATAAATGTACGGTCGAGAATGGAAACAACATTCAATAGCCACCTGCTTCTACCTTCATACCAAGGCCCACCATTTATTCAGCATTTTAGCCACAGACCACCATTTGATGTCGAGTTTAATCTCTTGGACCCGCAAGCAAGGATTTTCAAGTTTTTGATAAACTGAAACTGGCAAAACGTTGGTCAAAATAACAATTCTTCTACATTTCCTAATTGTGTAGATCCTTGAGAATTGAGGACTTCAGATGATTAAATATAATTTAACTCTTGAAACGAAATGAAACCAAATGGTCGCGTGAGGGCACATTTGGTTTCATTTTTATGCTCTCAAGAGTTACACCTGGAATCCTCTCAGGGACCACTGGTGGTCCCCAGGCCACTGGTTGGAAACCCCTGGTCTACAGGAACGTGCACAATAAGTATGGAAAAGGGCAATTATGAAGTAGATGAACGCTTTGTGGAAAGATGTACTGAAATCACAAATCAGACAGTTTGCTCACACCCGCTTCAACCATTATCAGTCAATAAGATTGCAGTTATTAGTTTTCGTCAGCGGGGCAATTTCATCTCAGTATCGTCATGCTCTACCGACCCATCTTGCTGTCTGTAGATATCATGGATTCTTTCCGATGATAATGCATAAGATGACAAATGCGATCTTATCCACTGATAACAGTCAAATCTGCGTGCGTTTAGGTTTAGGCTTAGTATTAGAGAAGGGTATAGGTATGTTTGTAGCAAAACCCTAGACCCCTCCAACCGTAACCCTAAGCCTAAATCCCTGTCACTCGACCACCTCACAGACCGTCAGGACGAAAAAGTCCTGCTGATGACAACTTGATAACTGCGATCTTATCCACTGATAACTGTCAAATCCGCTGTTGCTCGCATCTTTCAGATGGATCCGTTGGCTATAGCCAATGCACACAGTCACACACTGGCACATCCTGCCAAGTGTTAACCAAGTGACACTGAAATATTTCGGAAAAATCCGAACATGCAAGATCTATAATAGACCGTTCAGTAAGCCCCGCCCTCTCCCCAGTGTCCACCCAAGGCTAGGGCACCTTCCAGCCAGGCTGATTCATTCCAATGTAAATATCATGGACTTTACACAATAAATACTGGTTCAGTTTTTTTATTAAACCAGGCCTTCAAAATCTCTTCCGAATCCATCAACAAGGCAGTGGAAAATGTGTGACATTTATTTTTTAAAACAATGTTGTATCATATAGGAAAGCTATTGGTGGAGAGGTTTGTCTATCACATGTTATGCTTAGCTGTGATTGGACCATAGCAGTTTGGGGAGGGGCTTACTGAAAGGTCTATTACCACCCAGGGGTCACGGCAGAGCGTTGCCTCTAAAAACAACAACAACAAAATAATGTATTTTGCTTCTTTAACACTCTCAAGCTGCAAGGTAACAAACCTTGTGACAAGAACATCCAGTCTACCAGTGCCTAGTTTGCCTTTAAATCATTACCAATAATAAGACATTTAATTTATCAAATCCATGCAGTCAGGTTAATACGGTAGCATCGAGACACATACATCAACACACACCTTAGAAACAAGCTCAGAAACATGTTCCTTTAACACCATGACTTAAGGCAGTGGTTTTCAACCTTTTTGACTCCAGGGACCACCATTTATTCAGCATTTGAGCCACACCAAAGACCTAAAATTAAAGAATTCTTTTGATTTTGTCCACAATTCCAGGCTGTATTTTGCCAACAAAGCAGTGTAAACGTCTTAATTAAGTGTAGACTATCCCGATTCTAAAAATGTCTTTGAAATACTAACCTAAGTGTACTGGAAAACTTCAAATTATTGTGTAACACCATCAAATTTTTGACATGTGATACAGTACATACTGTACAGAACGCATATTGGTGTTCCCGTCAACTAGGGTAAAACTACCACTAGGGGTTCCCGTCTACAATGGGTTAATTAAGTGATGCTAATTCAGATGAATATTTTTAACTCTTGAGAGTGTAATAATGAAACCAAATGGACCCGCAAGGGTCCATTTGGTTTCATTTTTACATTCTCAAGAGTTACATCTGGTTAATCAACTTTCCATCATTTAGCCTGGGGACCACCAGGAACCCTCTCAAGGACCACTGGTGGCCCCCGGACCACCTGTTGAAAACCCCTGCCTTAAGGTATACTTACACAATACACACACACATTCTGCACAATACACATACATTCAACAGCAAAGAAAGAAACACAAACATCTTTGTGTGTGTTGAGATCATGCTAATCATAAATCAAAAGGTCCTGACAACAACACCACAACAGTTAAGTAGACTGCATAAACGATAGCGTTTGTTGTCTTGGTTCAGGCACGCTTGATATCAACAGCTACAAATTGTTCAATATTAGGGGTAATAAGAGGTGAATACACCCATGAATGGTTCAACCCACGCCTCTAAGTGCAAAAGCACGAGGAGCAAAGAGAAATGTTGCCACTGGCAACAGTCTGACATTGAAATCCATAGAGTTGTTTGAAAGATAGTGTACTTTATTCATAAGCTTCGATTTACACTACATCGGTTCTGGCATTTATTTCGTATTTCTTTTTGCCTGGACTTTTAAGATAGACCGTTTATGCTCTCATTCTCTCAAACTGCTTCCCACCGCAAATTAATTGAACATGACATTGAGTGGACACTTGAGACTAAAAACGACAACACCCACATCCACAACACCTAAGCTACATTAAAGATTGTTTTTTTGTTTTCCAAATTTCATTTGTTGCAAGTAGCATCCAACATCGATTATGAATCCGTAGTTTTACTCACAAAAAGAACCTCAAATTCGGCCAGCCACGA
Source organism: Benthosema pterotum (assembly GCA_039105355.1). NCBI lineage: Eukaryota > Metazoa > Chordata > Actinopteri > Myctophiformes > Myctophidae > Benthosema > Benthosema pterotum. Next base: position 4,858,367 of record CM076986.1, read on the forward strand.
AGCCACATGTGCAAAGCTCATCACATTTTGATGACAGGTCTTGCCGTTTAACACAAAGGAGTGTTTTTTAATGCATGGAATGCATTTACAAAAAATATGATTACTTCCTAGTTTGACATGTCACCTGCTACTTTAAGCCGAATGACATTTGAAAAGGTTTACTTCTTCCCCTGCCCAAATCTTCAGCGAATCCCTTTTCCAAAAAGGCCAATCTACAAGCACACAACACAAGGCATTGTGAACAATGAAATTGTAAACTGTATAAGCTTCACTGTAAAGTTCCTAAAGTCAAAACTAACGCTAGGGTTAGCTAGCAGAAAGAACAGAGATTGACAATACTATTAGCATTCAGCATACTTAGAATGTGTTGTAAGCTTGTAGATCTGCTATTTCTGCCTTTTTACGCGTAGAGTTGAAGATACCAGTTATGACCACAATGACAAAATAATAGCAATTATGAAATTGTACAGGGCCTTCACATGAACAGTATGCACTTCACGATCAAATTTGATTAGCTATTCCTACACATAATTTGAAAATGCCAATGCCAATTTTTCATTTAGCAAAAATATTAACTGATTGAAGTTGAACAAATTTGTTTCTTTGTGTTTGTTAGCACAAGAAGCTGGCCATCACAGTATGCACAGATTTCATACAGAAATCCTAGTCTAAATAGATATAATGGCGTGGTTTTCAACCTTTTTCATACCAGGGCCCACTATTTATTCAGCATTTGAACCCCAGACCACCATTTGAGGACACTTTAGACCACAGACCCAAAACTAAAGATTTATTTTGCTTTTGTCCACAATTCCAGGCTGGATTTTGGAAACAAAAGAGGCAAACATAGATAAAAATGACCATTAATCTTCTACATTCACTAGTTAGTGTAGACTTGGGCTAATTCAGATGATGAATATTTTAACTCTTGAGAGTGTAAAATGAAACCCGCAAGGGTCCATTTGGTTTCATTATTACGCTCTCAAAGAGTTACATCTGGTTAACCAACAATCCATCATTTAGCCTGGGGACCACCTGGAATCCTTTCAGGGACCACTGGTGGTCCCCGGACCACCGCTCAAAAACCAATGATATAATGTATTACACCTAATCATTTAAAATATTCATAAAAGCCAACCAGCAAACCAAACATTTCAAGACAAAACTACGACTGAATCCCTTGCAGTCCCCTGAAGTAGCCCCTAAATGTCACCCACGCAATGTCAAACCGCATTTGAGCCGGGTTTTGCTTTCAACGTGAGCAGCATGCTGTGTCCTTCCTGATAGTGCCAAGTGCAGACTCTACACACAAACTCAAAATAGTGCTGCATGATGCGTTCAAGTCAGGCAATGACGTAGGCACTGAACTTCACAGCTCAAATAATCTCTCCCGCTGCTCTCCCCATCTGTTATTTGCCTCCTAGTCTAAAAACAGGTAACATTAAAGACTGCAAAACAGGTCTGTTTATTACTGCTGCTGCTGCTTGCACTCGGCAACTCTTTATGATAGCCCCGGTTATGATGTATAAAAAAGCACGTCAAATTCAAGACGAGTTACAGTATACTCCGGTATCGGGGTACATCTGGGTTAGTTTAGACATACCATTGATCAAACCTATGTGAAACATATCCCTGAAACATGACTGTCATTAACATGACATTGCTGAGCGCCACATGCCATTGCTGCACGCCGCGTTGTTTTAGTAAAAAGCATTTTTTATCCAAGCTCCCCGGAATACTTTTGTGGTTTGGGGTAAGTTCGGTGAACTCACATTTTGCACATTTGCCGGGAGCACATCCTCCTATTATTTTGAATTGGCAGTGCAGTCTGCGTGCATATATCGAACACACCCAGGGGCACATACAATTGAAAGCCAAACGCTGGATTAAAAAAAAAAAAAAGCTCAGATAAAAATGCTTTTTAATAAACAACGTGGCATGCAGCAATGCTACTCTCGAGTCCAACGCCCAACAAAACATGTGCGAGTACTTTATATGTGAAATCGTGTTCATGTACACGTTTTGAACTTAAATGTAGTGACCCGCGTAGAATTTGATTAAGACACTGCATGACACTCATGAAGTACGAGTGTCATGTGAGGCATGGCTATGTGAAACCCTAACCTATCCCTTAAACCAGAAACCTAACGGCAAGCAAGAGAACGCATGTTTGACCACATATCCGACCGTTGACTCCGCAGCATGCCGGTCCATTGCCATCATCTAATCACGTGGGAATACCTCACTTTACATATTATGCAAGCAATTTGACCTATAACAGGGGTTTTCAACCTTTTTGATACCAGGGCCCACTATTTATTCAGCATTTGAGCCACAGACCACTATTCGAGGACGTTTCAGCCCCACAGAGCCCCAAAACTAAAGATTTCTTTTGCTTTTGTCCACAATACGGTCCACGGATTTCGGAAACAAAACAGGCAAACATACAGAACAAAATTACCATTAATCTGACTTCTACTTGTGTACACTTGGGCTAGTTCAGATGATGAATATTTTAACTCTTGAGAGCGTAAACATGAAACCAAATGGACCTGCAAGGCTCTATTTGGTTTCATGTTTTACGCTCTCAAGAGTTACATCCGGTTAAACAACTTTTAATCTGGTTAAGCAACTTAGCTGGGGACCACCAGGACCACTGATTAAAACCCCACTGTGCTATAATAAATGCAGTGCATAACAACACACACAGAAGCTCGCTTCCTCTATCCCCGAATTCAGTATCATCAACCTTCCATTTTTTAAGTACAAAGTACAAACGTTGGCCATTATCCCGCCGCAGACAGTGCCACGAGGCAGAAATATTTCATTAGATAAACACTTGGAAAACGGAGGCTTGGCATTGGCATAGAGCCTCCGTTTCCAGCGAAGGCTTTCAGTATTTTGCAGGCACAACCACCAAGCAGCCAGCAGCCTTCCTTCATCAGAGCTGGCATTTCAGCGCGGAGCATCTTGTTCCCCTGGAGGCTCTCTGCCTTGCGGTTTTCATCAGAAAACAGCCCCAGTAAAGATCATGAGGTTATTTTGTGTTTTGTCCCCCCCCCTCCCAACGCACACCCACCGCCCTCGCTGCCGTCAGTCCTAGGATAAACCCATCCTCCTCCCTCTCCCACACTACCGGGTTTTACCCCTACTGAGCAGTGTGGTTCCCTGGAAGAGTCATTAAAGTGTAGCATGTTTAGTTAACCGGTACTCACACATCCCACTGCATTCGCACACGGAGGATTGAACACGAAAGAGAGGGGTGGGGCTTAGCACGCAATGCTACTATGAAAAGAACACAGAGGATGCCCAATTTAAACGTCTTTGGTTAAATAAAGAGAATGAACGCTTTCGACTTCTAGCACAACCTTCAATATTTCATAGCCATCTGCTGCTCCGCTTCAATGCCTACTGCATACAGAATGCCCAAAACATTGATTTATCCATACATCTTGCACGCAGTGGATGAATTCTTTGTGATCTGTGCTTTACATGCTAAGAGCATGCTCAGACTGGCAAATAGAACCTCTTCCAACCCCTCACATGTCCTGAATGGAGAATACCAGCTGTTGCCAATCCATGAGGCGGTTCAGAGTTCCTAAATCTAAGGAAAACAGACTAAACAACTCTTTTGTACATCAGTCTGACCTGCTTCTAAACCAGAATCGATAAATCCAAGGTCATGTTCGGCATGTTTTGCTCTTTGTTTTGCTGTCATGTCTGTAATGTACTGTATGTTGCACATGTGTTGTCAGGGGTAGACATTAAGGGAAATTTGCCACTGGCCCTTCGGGCCAGTGGCTTTTAAGAATCACTGGCCCCACAACTGTAACCACTGGCCCAGGTAATCGATCCCCATAGTCTGCAAAAAAGACCACCATTTATTAATGCATTAAATGCATTCAAGTTAACAGCACTCTTTTCATGGGGATCAAAACCAGTAGACCGTTCAGCAAGCTGACCCTTATACAATGCAGAATGCCTAAAATATTTTTTGTGCTAATAAACAAAATATAAATAAAACTTAAAACAATTACAAAACAACACCAACATATTGTGAAATAAAAATAATAATACAATATGTATATCAGGGGTGCACCAACGGTTTGTACAACAAATGTGTAGGCGCCAACGGTGGCATTTCACCACTGGCCCCATCGGGCCAGTATAGGGCACCATCTGGTGGCCCGCACGTGTTTTCAAACCTGTTTCGGGCCATCGGGCCAATTATAGTGTCGACCCTGGTTTTTGTCTTGTATGTGAACGGTGTCACCATGGATGCAAGACGAATTTCAGTGTAAACTGACAATAAAGTTGTATCGTATGTTATCGTATCGTTAACCAAAGCCCTATTCCCACCATTGACATGAACTGCATGCACCGCTCTATTTTAGGGTGCCGGTTAGGAGTGGCAGGTTGTTGCCTCAGCAGCCACTCTAGTGTATGTAGTTATGTAGCAGAATCTAGTTTACTGAATGTTTCGTGAAGATTTTTGTAAACCATGTTTTTTCTGTTCTATGAACCCTATGGAACATGGACATTTTTTACCCATAACATCCCATATAATGTAATAATTACAAATATAATCATACTTTAAGAAGCACATGTGACATGTCAAACTGGGGGTTTTTCATGCTCCTGAATCAATCCCAACCATTCCTTGGGTTAAAATCGGCCATAGAAATCATGGAAAATGTGATGAGGTCAGCACATTTGGGCAAGTATCTATGGCCATTAAAAAAATAAAAAAAATAATAATGCTTGGGATGGATTCAGGAGCATGAAAAACCCCTAGTTTGACATGTCACATGTGCTTCTTAAAGAATTATTATATTTTTAATTATTACATTATATGGGATGTTATGGGTAAATATTTTCTGGGCAAAAATAAAAAATGTAAACCACTTTTTTCATGTTCCATAGGGTTCATAGAACAGAAAAAAAAACATGGTTTACAAAAATCTTCACGAAACGTTCACTTAATAAATACACAATGACATGCACTACTCAATGATTTGTCCTTGGAGCTGCTGACCAGCGTTTTTTGAAGACTTGTTGACAGTAGTTGAAATTCAAATTAAAGAATTATGCCAATAAATGCAACCGGGGGAAAAAAAAAAAACAGCAACGACAAAAGCCATGTGACGACGTAGTGTTTTGATTTGTATTCTCACTGTGCTAGACAAGGAGAAGATTTCTGTCAAAACAAATAATGACTATTTAATTTGTAATAAATTCCTGATAACGCGCAGCATGCAACAAGGAATAATAAAGAGAAAGACCTCCCTTAGTAATTCAACAGTTCATAAACGGATGAGGTGTGATTAAAGCAACTGCCACAAGACTCAGGAGTATCTCTAGTCAAAGGTTTGACATCTTGTTTTCAATTAATGGCACCGGGTGCCATCAATAAAATAAACGCTTTCAAGTCAGCCAAACAAAATATGCATTATGCAGCAACAACCAAAGGAAATATGAGCACCTGGCATGCTTGTGAAATACAGATTTGTATATATTTATTTTTCTCCAAACCGTTCATGGCCTGTTATATCTGGAATATTTGAGCAGGTGGCATAATAAAAAAAAAAAGAGTGCGAGACAAGTCTTCGTTCTGAAATAGATTAACTAGTATGTTTTGGATCCAACTGAATCTATTTCAGTGAATTATCGAATCCTGAATAGCATCACTAGCCTATAGCAGTGATTTTCCACATTTTTTCACACCAGGGCCCACTATTTATTCAGCCTTTGAGCCACAGATGAGGGTTGGGACTCGGACCCGGGTCCATTTCAGACCCGGGTCTGACATCGCGGGTCCCGACCCGGTTCCATCATTTTTTTATGACCGGGTCCCTTAACGAGTCCCATCAATCAAAATTTCGCTCCGCTGTGTCGAAGCATGCATGCACACTGTTGCTGAGTACAGCGCAGCAGCAGCAGCAGCAACGGACCACAATATAGCCTAAGAGCAGACGGACATTATTTTCAAACTCCGCTACCGTTTTTCCAACGCGACACGGAGAAGACGTGTGTGTGTGTGTGTGTGTGTGTGTGTGTGTGTGTGTGTGTGTGTGTGTGTGTGTGTGTGTGTGTGTGTGTGTGTGTGTGTGTGTGTGTGTGTGTGTGTGTGTGTGTGTGTGTGTGTGTGTGTGTGTGTGCGCGCGCACGCACGCTGTAGTAGCGCGATCAATGTTCTTCTAAGCTTGCTACAACATCACCTGCTTTAATCTCTTCCACCCAAATGTACTGTAAAAGTGTTCTTACTAGAAAGTTGACTCTCTGATGCCCTCCATGCGTTTGTCACGTTGTCACGTAAAAAAGTGTGGTCCAGTATAAATCCTCAATTCCCCAACAAGAGTTACAGTATTCCATGGTAGCAGGTCCAAAACACGTGCGATAAAGGATAACATTTAAATAACTTTAGAGAGGCTAAATACACGACGGCATGAACAACAGTTCTCAGGAATAGCCATCTAATATCAGAAATGCGACATTGAGGGGTCAGAAACTGGGCGCCTGGGCGCTGTTCATGCAGCGTGAATGGGGACAAAGTGCCCCCGTGCTCAATAGGAGTCTATGTAGAGCAGCCGCCATTAGACCTTTCCATGGAAGTGAACGGAGATGTCGTAACTCTGTTTATACTCTACTGGTCCGGGTATGGGGTATTTTTTTGCCTTGACAACGCAAGGCATAGGCTACATTATGCATGGCTCTGCTTACCCACTGACCCATGAATAATATCTTGCTGTGCCTGACACAAACTGCATCAAGACTTATTACTAGTACACTAGTTGAGATTATTAATAGGCCTATTTGAAAATAATGTGTCTGTGAGACATAAACAAAAGAGGGGAAAAATACTGTACCTTAACTATACCAATGCCTAGTAATGCCTACTAGTGCAGTAGTGCCTGCATGCCTACTTTAACTATAAAGTACATTTTTTTCTGCCAATTAAGTGGCTTTTGTTATTGTTTTTTCTTTCTTTTTGTATTTACATAATAGTATGAAGTAGTGTAAAGTATGTCACAAAAAAAGGATATATATATATATATATATATATATATATATATATATATATATATATATATATTAGGACCCGTTAAGGGACCCGTCTGGACCCGGAATCGATAAGGGGGACTCGGTAAGGACCCGGACTCGATAAAATCCTAACGAGTCCCAAGCCTTTGAGCCACAGATGAATATTTTAACTTCTGAGAGTGTAAAAATGAAACCAAATGGACCCGCAGATCATCTTTGCGCTCTCAAGAGTTACATCTGGTTAACGGACCACCTAGAACCCTCTCAAGGACCACCTGTGGTCCCTGGAGGTCCCCAGCTAAGTTTGTTAACCAGATGTAACTCTTGAGAGCGTAAATATGAAACCAAATGGACCCGCAGGGTCCATTTGGTTTCCATTTTGGTTTCATATTTACGCGTTACATCTGGTTAACGAACTTAGCTGGGGACGACCTGGAGCCTTCTTAAGGACCACCTGTGGTCCCTGGACCACTGGTTGAAAACCACTGTCCTATAGCAACATAGTGGAGATTCTGGGCACAGCAAAAAAATCACCGCCTGTCCACCCTTGTAGAATATGACCCAACAACAAACACGCAAACAAAAACATCACATCACATGATTTCAAAGCACAAGCTAGGAAAGACGCCACCCACCATCTCCCCACGCACGCACGCACACACAACACAACACAAACATGTACAGTGACTGAAAACCGTCTTGACATCACAGCATTTTATACTACAGGCATAAGCCTGTAGTATGTATCTGTATGTCTGAACACTACAAATGAACTAAACTGATGGCAAAGGAACTAGACAGAAAACCAAGGTAGTTCTCTCCAAGTAGTTGCCACACGGATGCTCCTGTGACTAGGGAGGTCACGGTATCCGGTAATACCGGTATGGGGCCACAAAACCGGTACTTTGCTTGCCCACCGAATGTACCGAAAAAACAAAACAAAAAAAAACAATATTGCACGTTCTAACTAGATGTAACTCTTTGAGCGCATAAACATGAAACCAAATGGACTCTCAAGAGTTAAAGTATTCATCATGAAGTCTACACAGCTAGAGAATTTAGAAGATTAATTAATGGTCATTTTGATCTGTATGTTTGACTGTTTTCTTTCCCAAATCCATCCCGGTATTGTGGACAAAAGCAAAATAACTCTTTAGTTTTTGGTCTGTGGGGCTAAAATGCTATCATATATATTATTACTAATGTTGATTGAGGATTTGGCCTGCATGTGCCAGGACTCCGTGGACATCTAGTGGCCAAACTATAAAACCGATAATACTGGTATAAAAGCAAACTATAAAAACGGTATTAAGATTCTTACACCGTGACATGCCTACCTGTGACACAAACTGGGCTAGATATTAGATTACTACCAGTAAAATATACCCTTGAGACTAGGCAATTTGATAGCCAGGTATATCACCCCATCATTATTTTAACCAACAAAATAAGAAAATGGCACACACAGCGAAACTACAATAAAATACCGCTGAGGCTGGGAGACTCATCATAGCTTGCTATGCAGTGGCGTCATGCTGGCTGGTACCACATACAAAAAAACTGGTACCACATACAAAAAAACAAACAAACAAAAAACAAAGCTTTGAAAAAGTGTACACTAAATCAGTGATTTTCAACCTTTTTCATACCAGGGCCCGCTATTTATTCTGCATTTTTGCCACGGACCACCATCTGATGTTGAGTTTCTTCTACATTTTCTAATTGCGTAGATTCTTGAAAATTAAGTAATTCAGATGTTTAAATATCATTTTTACACTCAAGAGTTACAGATCTATAAGGGTCCATTTGGATACCAACTGTCCATCATTTAGCTGGGGACCACCTGGAATGCTCTCAGGGACGACTGGTGGTCCCCGGACCACTGGTAGAAAACCTCTGCACTAAATGGCTGTGCTTTGCACAATGCACACACACACGTTTCAATTGACTAATCACACAGCAGCCATATTGATCTACTGTCATTCGGGAGTTTCAGAGGAAATGCCTCTTGCTGGTGCTGGCCATAATGACTTAAGTGCAATATGTCCACACAGTGGATATGATTGTCTACCTTGTGCCATTAAAAAGGCAGTTTCTGACACTAGATTCTAGTTCCTGACACTAGATTCTAGTCCATGACACTAAATTCTAGTTTGTGACACTAAATTCTAGTCCCTGGCGCGAGATTCTAGTTTTTCTGGAAAAATCTCTGTGTCAGTGATGCTTGACATATTTCATAGGAAGGACCCCCAGAAATATCTATTATTTAGCTGCAGAACCTCATCTAAAAACATGTTGTTCTAGGGATCCCCCAGAAGCAAAGATTTGAGTTAAAAATGTTTGCTTCCGAAATAATGTATTCAAAGATTTGCACCACATTTTCACAATTTTTCAAAAATAGCAGAACTACAAGCTCATATCGCGCCACTCGGTGGCGCGATATGAGCTTGTAGATCTGCTATTTTTCAACAACTAAAACACTAAAACGCGTTCAGTACACAAAGGATTAAAAAAAACGCATGGTCAAAATAATTACTAACAGCCATTAAAAAAGAGCAACTCTGTGCTCACAAACCAAAACCAAACTGGTTATGTCTCTGCTCCAACTACAGCAGTAGTTCTCAACCAGTGGTCTGAGGACCACCAGTGGTCCCTGAGAGGATTCCAGGTGGTCCCCAGCTAAATGAGGGACAGTTGCTAACTAAATGGACCCTTACAGATCTGTAACTCTTGAGACCGGAAAATGAAACCAAATGGACCCATGTTTCATTTTTCGCTCTCAAGAGTTAAATTACTGTCATTTAAACATCTAAAATACTTAATTTCCAAGAATGTACATATTTAGAAAATGTACCGTATTGGCCTGAATATAAGACTATGATTTTTTCCCAATGGAAATATCCCAAAAATGGAGTCGTCTTATATTCAGGGGCTATACTATATGACATTCAATGTTCTTTTTTCTGTAAATGGGTCTTGAAAAATGAGGGTCGTCTTATAAACGAGTCGTCTTATATTCGGGACAATACGGTATATGTTTTTGACCAACATTTTACCAGTTTATCTCCTAAATTGTGGATCAGAGAGACCGAAACTCCACATCAAATGGTTGTCCTCCGTGGCTCAAAAGCTGGTATGAAAAAGCTTGTAAACCATGACTCGATAAGACTAAACAATCATGTTCCATTTCCCCCCTTTTGTTACAAATTATTGAACCATTAACACAAAACAATTAAAGCGAATTGTGAAGCTAAAATAACAAACAGAGGAAAAAACTGCTGAAACGAAAAAGGCAATTTGATACCCAGGCATGTATGTATGTACTGTATATATATATAGCACACATGGGAGAGTTCTATACGAGTAGCTGTGAATCAGTGACAAGGGCCAAGGACACTGCAGTGCTGCTGGCCTCCGGCAATGACCAACACACACACAGAGGAAGGAAGTGAGGGACACCCTGTGGCCAGCACACAAAATAGACACGGAGAGGGGAAGGGGGAGAGAGAGAGTCCCACGCGCCACCCACTGAGCCCCAGAGCAGTGCTACCAACTTGGCAAGTTTGTCACTACATCACAGGCAGGGGTTGACACTAACACTTGCCCGCTTGCCCGGGGCAAGTAAAAAAAATGGTGGGGCAAGTGAAGACTGCTACCTGGTTGCCCGATCGGGCAAGTGTGCAACTTAGTGCACTATAACACAACACAAGATAAATTTGTCTTGAAGGCAGTCATTGCACTCTGCCTCTGTGTCTTTCCCTGCTTTCTAGATATCCACAATTCCAGGCTGGATTTGGGAAACAAAACAGGCAAATTAACATACACATCAAAATGACCATTAATCTTCTACAGTGTAGACCTGGGCTAATTAAGATGATGAATTTTTAACTCTTGAGAGTGTAAAAATGAAACCAAATGGACCCGCAAGGGTCCATTTGGTTTCATTTTTATGTTCTCAAGAGTTACATCTGGTTAACCAACTTAACCCATTGTGTCCTGAACGCGTTTTGGTGTTTTATCTGTTGAAAAATAGCAGATCAACAAGCTCATGTCGCGCCACCGAGTGGCGCGACATGAGCTTGTTGTTCTGCTATTTTTGAAAAATTGTGAAAATGTGCTGCAAATCTCTGAATACATTATTTTGGAAGCAAACATTTTTAACGCAAGTTTTGCTTCTGGGGGATTCCTAGAACAACATGTTTTCAGGTGGGGGGTCTGCAGCCAAATATGGACAATTCTGGGGGTCCTTGGCATGAAATATGTTAAGCATCACTGACACAGGAACATAGATTTTTCAGAGAAACTAGAATCTGTCAGAATCTAGCATCAGAAACTAGAAACTAGTCACAAACTAGAATTTACTGTCAGAAAGTACAATCAGGTGTCAAATAGAATATATTCTATATTCTTGCGCATCATTTTTCACAATTTTTCAAAAATAGCAGAGCAACAAGCTTGTGTCGCGCCACTCGGTGGCGCGACATGAGCTTGTTGATCTGCTATTTTTCAACAGATAAAACACCAAAACGCGTTCAGGACACAAAGTGTTAACTGGAGACTAGGGCTGGGAATCGATCCGAATTCCCTAGATCGATTCGATTTCGATTCACAAGGTCACGATCCGATTCGATCCACGATTCGATTCGATTCGATTCGATATCGATCTATTTACAGACATAATGGCCCCATGTGTTGAAACTAAAGATTTCCTTTGCTTCTGTGACCAAATGGACCCGCAAGGGTCCATTTGGTTTCATTTTTACGTTCTCAATTTGGTTAAACAACTTAGCTGGGGACCACCTGGAACCCTCTCAGGGACCACTGGTGGTCCCTGGACCACCTGTTGAAAACCCCTGATTAATGAATACACAGTGAGACAGAATTAGTAATAGAGGGAGAGGAATGATGCTGTAACATTTTACCTGGGTCAAACACAAGCATTAATACTGCAACATACAGTATATTAGTGCAGTGGTTTTCAACCTTTTTGACACAAGGGACCACCATTTATTCAGCATTTGAGCCACCATTTGATTTTCAGCCCACCTAAAACTAAAGAATTCTTTTGGTTTTGTTCACAATTCCAGGCTGGATGTTGCAAAACTAAACAGTGTAAACTTCTTAATTAAATAGTGCTAATTCAGATGATGATTATTTTTTTAGAATGTAAAAATGAAACCAAATGGACCCTTGCGGGTCCATCTGGTTTCATTTTCACACTCTCAAGAGTTACATCTGGTTAACAAATTTCATTTAGCCTGGGGACCACCTGGAACCCTCTCAAGGACCACTGGTGGTCCCCGGACCACCTGTTGAAAACCCCTGAGATGTCTACTTTGTAAAATAAATATACTGCAGTATTCGCGCGGCATAATTCACTAGAACTAGGTGCTGCAGCGCACTTATAGGCTAATGCTCTGTGAGCTTGTAGATTGTATATTTATCGCGCAGCGCACAGCTTAACATTGCATACAGTAGCCTATATAGTACGCAGCATGCCGAGTGTGGGACTCACTTAGCTCCGTATGAGAGAACATTATAAACTTGGCTAAGAAGGCACAAATACTCCTGTCCAGATGGGAGATGACAATGGATTTGTTCTGCAGCAAGACGGCCCCGCGTCTGTGTTATATATTTGGAGAACGTCGTGTGTCGGATGAAAACTCATTCGGTGAGAGACTGCGACTGAATGAATTGAATTGTGTGCGCGCACGGCTGCGTGTAAGTAAATCTTGCACTGAGACTGACCGTTCTAATGTAAAAGTCTTTGGAGCGAAGCGTGCGTACAAACTTTTTTTTTTGCCCGGATCTAACATTTCACAATTGGGGGGGCTTTATGAGGCAGCGTCATTATAGCGTCATTAGGCCTATATGAAGGGCGTTTAGGGGGGCATTCCCCCCCATGGCCCCAGCTGTATAGCCGGCTCTGCAAACACGAGCCTCCAAAAAAGAAAAGAAAGCAAGAAAGAAGGCGATCACACGCTGTTTCCCCTCCCTCGACCATCGCTGCGCGTGATGGATATAATTGATAAAATACTGCAAAAGATACACAGTAACAGCCTAATTTAACATGATTCTCTCAGAACACATGCACAGGGCGATCGCTGCGTTAGTGATCTCGTCAGGCAGCGAACACAGAGTGTTTGTGCTGTAACGCACGCACGTAAAAGAAAATAGTGCCAGCCGCCTGGAGAAGATCGATCCACACATTTTTGGATCGATGTCGTGTTTTTGAGCGTGAATCGATATCGGATCGCTGGATCGATTTTTTGAACCCAGCCCTACTGGAGACCACCTGGAACCTGGGGGGCAAGTGACCATGACCTGAGGGCAAGTAGAACCTGACTTGCACTTGCCCGATGGGCAAGTGCAAGTCAGGTTATAATTGCCCTCAGGTTTGCCTGTTTGCAACGGAAAGGATAGAGGGGGACCCCTGTCCCCCTCTAGATCCGGCCCTGCGCTATATTTAGCTTTTTTTTCCCGACCCCGCCCCCCATAGTGCCCATAGTGGGGGAAAAAAAACTCCTGGCGGAGAGTCTAGTGCTTGATTGCTGGTGAGTTGGGGCGAAATTTGTTGACATTGGTGCACCAGAGATAAAACCCTAATTTCTCACCATTTTTACTCCTATGATAGAGTCCTCCTTCCTTCCTAGAAATGACCGTTGGTAACCAAATGGACCCTTGTAGATCTGTAACTCTTGAGCATCAAATGAAACCAAATGGACCCGTTAAGCTCTCAAGAGTTAAATTTAAACATCTGAATTACCTAATTCAAGAATCTACATATATAGAAAAATAATTGTTATTTTGATCAACATTTTGGCAGTTATCTTATATTAGTCCAAGAGACTAAACGCAACATTAAACGGTGGCCCACTGCTCTAGCACATTCTAGTTCATTTTGGAAGTGCCACTAGTGCATTTTGGATTTTGGCAGTTGGCAGCACTGAGCCCCATACTAAGTCAACTGCAGCAAGTGAATATTTACAGGAGAAAAAAAATACAGAAAAGAAACTAGAGAATAGAGGGGGATGGGAGGGGGTGGAGTTTGAGAAGGACAAAGGGGGGAGGTTGGATTTTGTTGTGCCAAAGCAGTGTTGCCAACTGCCAAAATCCAAAATGCACTAGTGGCACTTCCAAAATGCACTAGAATGCGCTAGATGCTTGCCTGGAACATGCAGATCAAAATGACCATTAATCTTCTACATTCTCTAGTTGTGTAGACCAAGTTGGGCTAATTCACATGAATATTTTAACTCTTGAGGGTGTAAAAATGTACATTTTTACACCCTCAAAGAGTTACATCTGGTTAACCAGCTGTCCATAATTTAGCCTGGGTACCACTGGTTGAAAACCCACTATCATAGGAGGAAAAATGGTGAAAAATGAGGGTTTTATCTCTGGCGCCTGTCAATCAATTTCACCCCAACTCATCAGTAAAAAAAAAGCACTAGATTTTCCGTCAGGAGTTTTTCACTAATTTTGCCACAGGGGGGGTCTGGGGAAAAAAGCTAAATATAGTTACAAATGCGCCAAGTTGGCAACACTGTGCCAAAGCCATCCCCCGTACGTACACTAACCTAATTCTCTGACAGCACTAGTGCACATTACTGCATAGCACACACTGACGTGGCCTTTTGGAAGTTCCTGCCGTTTTAGTCGCTCTGTCAGCAGCCTTTATTTAGAAAAAGGCAAATGTCTTGACTCAATAATACATCAAGACAACCACTCTTCACCCCCCCCCCCCTCCCACCCCAACCCACCACCACCACCACCATCGCTCAAAGAACATGAAGGCACTGCAATTGTAGAAGGCAGCGCGGAATTGCTGAAGGGGGGTAATGCCTGAAAGCTGTGGATATTAATAGAAAATATCATGGGAGGAGGATTCCCGACGTGCGATATACCAAGAGAATGAAAATGCCGGACTGCTGGGCACGAGGTCAAAACAATGCACAATCTAATGGATAGGATGTGATGCTGGCCAGCATTAATGATGGTGAATGTGCCTGCACTCTCTCCACAACGGCCATAAACACCCAGCACAGAGTGCTACTGTAGGGTAGTATAATATAATACGCTCATATTATAAAACGCATTGAAGAGTTACATTACACTTAATTAGATTTAACTTAAAGCCTTAAGGGGCTTGCAGAGGCTTTTATGAGCCTGTTTTATATACATTTGCCGCAATTTGCAACACTACATTTTTTTAAAAAATATGCTGAATCTACAGTTGCAACACCAACACCGTTGACAGTCCAGGCATAAACGCAAGTCCTATCTGATTGAACTCACTAACTTTGCATTTAGTGAGTTAACATTAGAAAAAGCTTGAATTATCCCCTTTTCCATCTGCAGGTTGTTGCGTACAAATCCACTGTAGACATGATATGAGCTAATATGTCAAGAAATTCTGTACTAAGTATTGGAATTTGGAAGTGCTCATCTTCAAAAACTGCAACCTTCTGGCTACCTCGTGCAAGAATTAATTCATTTCAACATGGCAGGCAGGGCCGACAAGTGATTCCAATGAGAGCTTGCAAACTCAAACAGAAAAATGTTCACTTGCAGAGTTTCATGACAGGGGGTAGATCTATGGTAAATATTTATTAATCTACAAGCTCATAGCGTGCCACCGAGTGGTACGCTATGAGCTTGTAGATCTGATTTGTTTTATGTGAAAATGAGAAAATCTTCTGAAAATATTCTTTCAGAGCAAACATTTTATAACTCAAATCTTTGCTTCTTCGGGAGGGTCACTAGATGGGGGTCTGCAGCCAAATACAGATGATTATGGGGATCTTTGGCATGAAATATTTTGATCATCACTAACACAAACATTTTTCCCAGGAAAAATAGAATCTAGTGTCAGAAACCAGAATCTGGTGTCAGAAAGCAAAACCTGGCATCAGAAAGATTTTAGTGTCAGAAACTACAATCTAGTGTCAGGAGGAGGAAATGGGTTAAAACACACACTTGCTTTCCCGTACTCGTTTTCCACAGGAAAATGATAAGATAGGACTTTTAGATAGGACTTTTCCATTTGTACCCATGATCTCTCACAACTCACAAATCCAAACAAATTGCAGGCCCCTCATTTGTCTCTTATGATCACTTAGCTAGGGGTTGGACCAGGACCGCAGCCTCAGCAGACTCTAGTACTCAAAGAACAGAGTGCACCACACCCTTCGAC
The DNA here is from genome assembly GCA_039105355.1 of Benthosema pterotum. Taxonomy (NCBI): domain Eukaryota; kingdom Metazoa; phylum Chordata; class Actinopteri; order Myctophiformes; family Myctophidae; genus Benthosema; species Benthosema pterotum. The sequence goes on from CM076986.1 coordinate 4,874,604, forward strand.
CGGTCTGTATTGCTGGTCCATGCTCTCCTATACCCACGGGGACCCCACCTACGAAAACAGTGCATCAGCAGGCTCCTGCTAAATTAACTCGTCATTCGCTGGGTTTGATGATACAGGAGGATACATCGGTGACCTTCTGCGTTACTGCGGACTGCGGCTTGAATTCTTGACACGAGGCGGACCCGACCCTGCTCTGCACGCTTGGCTGCTCACTATTCAATACCAGATACGATAGGAAGTCAGATACGATAGTTAACTAACTAAAAGGAGGCCGAACACAAAATAGAAACTACCACTGAGAACAACAAATACTGCATAGCATTAGACCATTTTCATACCAGGGAGGGCCCACTACTTATTCTGTATTTTAGCCACGAACCACCATAACTGGCAAAACGTTAATTAAAATAACAATTCTACATTTTCTTCTATAATTGAGTACATTCTTGAAAATGAAGTCATTTGGATGTCATTTGAACAATTTAACTCTTGTCATTTTACGCTCTCAAGAGTTACAAGGCCCATTTGATTATCAACGGTCCGTCATTTAGCTGGGGACCAACCTGGAATCCTCTCAGGATTACTGGTGGGCAACGGACCACTAGTTGAAAACCACTGCATTGGACCAAAAACCCGATTCTCAGTCTAGCATTTGCACGAACTCCAGTGCACTGGGTACACAAATAGCATTTATGGGTGATGGTGATGATGGCATCAATATGGTTGTGCTGATATAATAAACACACCTTTGTAAACTAGAGCTAAAAGTTATAGCCTGCACAAAAATAGGTGATTGTTAAGTTAGATTCAACTGTTAAACAGCATTACAACAATTGCTGGAATAAAAAGGCCACAATTATGAAATATGTCAAAGGAATACAACTCACTACACTAAAGCATCTGCATAATTACAGGAATAAAAAGGCCACAATTATGAAATATGTCAAAGGAATACAACTCACTACACTAAAGCATCTGCATAATTAATGTAAATATCAACAGCCACATGTTGTGGCCACTAGTAGGCAGTAGGCCACATGTTGGAACGGCGGTAGATGATCCGATTTCTTCTAGTTGCTTTCAACCAGTGGTCCGGAGACCACCAGTGGTCCTTAAGGATTCCAGGTGGTGTCCAGCTAAATGATAGGCGTTGATAATCAAATGTACCCTTATAGATTATAAACTCTTGAAAGCATAAAATGAAACCAAATCTAATTTTCAAATTGTTATTTGATAAACACGTGAACAAATTGTTTACACTCTCAAAAGTTAAAATATTCTATCATCTGGAATAGCACCACGTAAGCCTACATTAGAGAATGTAGAAAAATGGTCACTTTGATGACCATGTTTTGTTTCCAAAATCCAGCCTGAAATTGTGGACAAAAGCAAAAGAAATCTTAATCTTAGATAGTTGTGTGGTGAAAATGGTGGTCCATGGCTCAAATGCAGAATAAATAGTGGGCCCTGTAAAAAAAAGTGTTGAAAACCACTGGTATAAAACTACTACAATGCTCAGAGTATTGTGATCCTGCATTAAAATGAGTCCCCAGCTAAGTTGGTTAACCAGATGTAACTCTTGAGAAGGTAAAAATGAAAACAAATGAGTTAAAATGCCTCTGCACAACTAGAAGATTAATGGTCTTTATTTGTTTTGTCTGTTTTGTCTCCCCAAAGCCAGCCTGGAATTATAGACAAAAGCAAAAGAATTCTTTAGTTTTTTGGGATCTGTGCGGCTGAAATGTCCTCAAATGGTGGTCCGTGGCTCAAATGCTGAATAAATGGTGGGCCCTGGCATTAAAAAGGTTGAAAACCCCTGTGCTAGGGTAACGTTAGTGTCCTACATCCGAGCCCCACCATTACTCCTCATCTCCGACCAGCATGCAGAAACACAGGTGGCGTTCATTAGGTCTGCTCAACTGAACACCAACTCTGGGCTGCGACAACGACGAAGGAATGCTGCTGCTGCTTCTGTGCTTTAACTAATACCAACCAGGGCCTCATACACACGCAAAGAAGAGCCTGTATTCTGTGTTTTTTCCTATTTTATTACTCTGTTTATTTCCCCTGAGCTTCATGGCCGCATCAATGCTTTTCCCAATACATTGGACGTCGCGTTTGTTTGACCAAAACACTTGCGATTGACTATAGTCTTAGAAAGACCCCTTAATGTCGCAGCATTTCGGCTGGTCCCTCCGAGTATTATTTGGGCCGAGCCTACATGCGTCAAGGACGCTGTCGCCAACTCCGTTCACTTCATGTGGATCAGTCCAATGGCGGCTCTAACATCAAGTTGTGTTTCATCACCATTCACCATGTTAATGGTTTTTCTGTTTGGACCTTTTTTCTGAGAGTCTACAAATGGAGCCAAATGGACCTGCTAGGGTCCATTTGTAGACTCTCAGGGAAAAGAAATGGAAATTTGTCCCTCTTTGAAGCTGCAACAACAGCCCCTCTAGAGAGCTTACTTTTCTGCCCCCCTTAATGTCGCCACATTTCGGCTGGTTGTAGTAGTAATTTGGGCCGAGCCTTCATATCGTATCCGTTTGGTCAAACCTCAGGGAAGGCCGCAACAAGGGTCCATTTTTGGTTTCTCAAAATTGAGCTTCTATGCCGTCCGACAAACATGGTACATTAAAACGGTGCTTAAACAGATTTAGGTTATGCTAATGACCAGAATATGACGATATGACGTTCGTTTCCATGAAGCCAATGCACTGGGGGTTGGTAAAAATCAGAGCCTTAGAAATAGACAAGAGTTATGCCAACTCCATTTGCTTCATGGGGCCAGTCCAATGGCGGCTCCTCTACATAGACTTCTGTGGGATAGTGACAATGAATAGTGACAGTCGGAAGTTACTGAATGCATTAAAGCAGGGGTTTTCAACAGGTGGTCCGGGGACCACCAGTGGTCCCTGAGAGGGTTCCAGGTGGTCCCCAGCTAAGTTGGTTAACCAGATGTAACTCTTGAGAACGTAAAAATGAAACCAAATGGACCCTTGCGGGTCCATTTGGTTTCATTTTTACACTCTCAAGAGTTATGATGTTCACCATCTGAATTAGCCATTTTGGAATGTATATTTTGCTCGTTTTGTTTCCCAAATCCATCCTGGAATTGTGGACAAAAGCAAAAATAAATCTTTAGATTTTGGGTCTGTGGGGCTAAAACATCCTCATGGAGGTCCGTGGCTCAAATCCTGAATAAATGGTGGTCCCTGGAATGAAAAAGGTTGAAAACCACTGCATTAAAGCCCTATGGGCTCGCGCGAGTAGATGAACCATGTGACCAGGCTATGTTTTTGTCCCCTCAATGTCGCAACTCTGTCTATTTCTAAGGCCTGGAGGCTACAGCTAGCAGCCGGTCTAGCGTGGCCGTGGCGTGGTGGTGATGGCGGCTGCGGCACGGCCTTTTCTTTTTCTTCTCCTCCCTCCCGTGCCGTGGGTGTCTGACTGACTGAAAGTGAATCTTTCTTGACACATATACGTCCATCTTACCTTCTTGTTCTTGTAGATACAGAACTCGGGGGGTTTTATAGTCTTAGAAAAGAGCCCAAAAGAATTGAAACAATTGCGTGAAACTCTTCGTTCTTCCTCTCTGTGTTCCAACCTGTCGCTGCTGTTAGAGGGACGGGGCCACGCCGGCTGCGACCTAAGTAAACTAATTACACCCTCGGCCAATCACACGGAGCACTGTTGCCAACTTGGCGCATTTTGTCGCTATATTTGGCGCTTTTTCAAACCCCCCCCTAGCGCCAAAATTAGTGGCTGGTGAGTTGGGGTGAAATTGGTTTACAGGCGCCATGCAGAGATAAAAACCCTCATTTTTCACCATTTTTTCCTCCTATGACATTGGTTTTCAACCAGTGGTCCCCAGGCTAAATGATGGATAGTTGGTTAACCAGATGTAACTCTTTGAGAGCGTAAAAATGAAACCAAATGGACCCTTGCGGGTCCATTTGGTTTCATTTTTTACACTCTCAAGAGTTAAAATATTCATCATGTGAATTAGCCCCAACTTAGTCTATACAACTAGAGAATGTAGAAGATTAATGGTCATATTCCCTTCCAGGCAAGCATTCTAGCGCATTCTAGTGCATTTTGGATTTTGGATTTTGGATTTTGGCAGTTGGCAACACTGACACGGAGGCGGGGAGGAGAAACCAAATGGACCATGTTTACACTCTCAAGAGGTAAAATATTCATCATGTGAATTAGCCCAAGTCTATACAACTAGAGAATGTAGAAGATCAATCAATTAATGGTCATTTTGATCTGTATGTTGGACTGTTTTGATTTCTCCGAAATCCAGCCTGGAATTGTGGGCAAAGGCAAAATAATAAATCCTTATTTTTGGTGTCTGCGGGCCTAAAATGTCCTCAAATGCTGAATAAATAGTGGGCCATGGCAACAAAAACGTTGAAAAATACTGGACTAGCAGCAGTGGTTTTCAACCTTTTTGATACCAGGGCCCAAACTGTTTATTCAGAATTTGAGCTACGGACCAGCATTTGAGGACATAATTCCTGCAGGCTGGATTTCGAATAAAACAAAAACATGCAGATCAAAATGACCATTCGTATACATTCTCTGCTGTGTGGTCTTCAGATGATGCATATTTTAACTCTTGAGAGTGTAAACCGTGAAACCAAGCGGACCCACAAGGGTCCGTTTGGTTTCATATTTACGCTCTCAAAGAGTTACATCTGGTTAACCAACTTTCCATCATTTAGCCTGGGACTGGGAGGGACCACCTGGAACTCTCTCAAGGACCACTGGTTGAAAATCACTGCATTAGGCTAGGCTACATTCCAAATAAAGCTCACATTTAGATAAGCGTATAATGCCACTGCTTTGTCCATTTGATCTCATTTCAAACGCACAAGAGTTGCATTCTTGTTAGACTTCGGCATGACTAAAAATACAATAGGTCTCACTCTCTACATAATTAGAATCATTTTGACAGACGGAAAAAAGTGGAATGGTACACAAAACCCTCCTGTCTAACGACAACAAAATGTTCATTGAATGGAGGTCCATGACTCCCGAATAAATCATTGGAACTGAATAATAGGCTATATACTTGAAAACCACTGGTCTACATGAAACAATGAAGTATAGGTGTACAGTGCCATGCGCTTTAGATCCATAGCCAGCACCATACTAGGCATTTCAACTGACAAGGCCTGCCTTGAGTGATTACAAGGGAGGGTCTCCAGTATTTATTTATTTACTAAATACACAAAGTCTTACCCAACACTGCAGTCAAACAATGGCATTAGCTGTGCAGTGGACGATCTGCGTCAGTATAACATAATGCAGCATTCATCACCTAATAATCCTTGTTTTCTAGAGTCAAAACTGGGACCGGCATGATCAATTCCACGTGTGACAAATTATGGTCACGGTTGGAGGCTTAAATCTATGAATAAAAGAAATTATTATTTTTTTAATCGGGTTAACTGGGTGCAGCTATTTGGCTTTGGTATCCCTCAATAATTGGCCTATAATTTGGAGTCCAAATAAGCTCAATTGCATGTTTAGGACGCAAGCCGGTTAATGTTAGGAGCAGGGGCGTGCAGAGAGTGTTATAAGGGGAAGGGGCTGAAATCCCGCAAGAGGGGCACTTTTAAAATAGTCGAAAATAGCCGATCTTTGTAGATCAGCTATTTTCAGGCGCAATGAACCCAGCACTCTTTAGCTAGGGATACAGGGTGTGACTTGGATCTCGTTTGCTCAACGCAAAAGAAAAAGTAGTAGGCAAAGTAGATGGTGGCATTTGCTTTTCATCCAACATATTGTAAATGCTGCATTCGTGAATCGTGATGTGGGGAAAAGGTAGTAGTAATAGTTTTAAAGACGGGTGATGATGGGATGGGGCATGGGGCTGCCTGAAGCCCCATTTGATGTGTGCACGTCCCTGTTTAGAAGCCAACATGCGATACAATAGCGGCGGACTAGCAAGAGCCAGTGTCCCACGTTTACAGCTGTCAGGGCCTATCCATGGCCATGCACACTATGGAGCAGTGGTTTTCCAATCTTTTTCATACCAGGGCCCACCATTTATTCTGCATTTGAGCCCCGGACCACCATTTGATGTAGAGTTTAGTCTCTCAAACCCAAAACCAAGGAATTCCAGGGTTGTGCCCACAATTTAGGAGAGCTAACTGACAAAGCATTGGCCAAAAAATAACAATTCTTCTACATGTTGTGCATTACCGTAGATTCTCGAAAATTAACTAATTCAGATATTTAAATATAATTTGGGTCCATTTGTTTACCAACTGTCCATCACTTAGCTGGGGACCACCTGGAATCCTCTCAGAGGCTACCGGTGGTCCCCGGACCACTCACTGGTTGAAAACCACTGCTATAGAGAAATGACATGCATGGTCGAGCAAATTCTAACAAGACACTCGCCCAAGACATGATCCTTTGAAATAAGGTTTGCAATGCTTGCAAATTGCCACGTACAGTAGCCTATAGTAGCATATAAACCCTTTAATCCAGGGTTTTCAACAGGTGGTCCGGGGACCACCAGTGGTCTCTGAGAGGGTTCCAGGTGGTCCCCAGCTAAGTTGGTTAACCAGATGTAACTCTTGAGAGCGTGAAAATGAAACCAAATGGACCCTTGCGGGTCCATTTGATTTCATTTTCACGCTCTCAGTTCATCATCTGCAATTAGCCCAAATCTACACAACTAGAAGATGGACAAAAGCAAAAGAAATCTTTAGTTTTTGGGGTCTGTGGGGCTAAAATGTCCTCAAATGGTGGTCCGCGGCTCAAATGCTGAATAAATGGTGGGCCCTGGCATCAAAAAGGTTGAAAACCACTGCTGTAATACATTGTTAGGTCTATATGATGATCATCTGTCAACGCAAAGCAATTAATCCAGACTACAGAAATCTGTCAGTCAAATTGAGTCAATGCAAATGGGATTCAGTTGAAATGGTTCGCCGCTGACTTTGCCACTCGCGTTTACATGATGCAGATGCACCAACCCCAAGGGTTTTCAACCAGTGGTCCGGGGACCACCCGTGGTCCTTGAGAGAGTTCCAGGTGGTCCCCAGCTAAATTGGTGTAAGATGTAACTCCTGAGAATGTACAAATGAAACCAAATGGACCCGTTTCATTTTTACACCCTCGAGAGTGAAAATATTCTTCATCTGAATTAGCCCAAGTCTACACAACTAGAAGATTAATACTCATTTTGATCTGTATGTTTTGCCTGTTTTGCTTTCCAAATCCAGCCTGGTATTGTGTGAAAAAAGCAATAGAAATCTTTAGTTTGGAGGTCTGTGGGGCTAAAATGTCATCAAATGGTGGTCCGTGGCTCAAATGCTGAATAAACGGTGGGCCCTGGCATAAAAAAAAGGTTGAAAACCACTGCACTAACCCCAGAGATAAGAATGGAAGGCATGACCCTATAAGCACTGATGGTTTCATGGAATTTGTGCGTTAAAATATCCATCGCAAATATTTTTTAGTCAAATGAAATGAGCAAATATCTGGAAAAAAAACATCTTACCGTTTCTATAAATGAAAGTTACTGACGTCCTTTAGGGGCAAAACAATCTCTGAATCAAGAAAACAACCTGGCAATAGGTCTCTCTCGTAAAAAAGACGAATTCCACTCTTTAGTTCAAACTTGGATAAACATAAAAAAGCCACAAACACAAACAAGGATAAAATGATGGGAAATTAAATGTTTATTAAATCAAAAAACACAGAATAATGGGAGGGTGGTGGAGGGGGTTCCTTTCAGCAAATGCATCAAATAAAAAAAGGGAGGAAACGGAAAAACAGAAGAAGAAGAAAGAAAAGGAATCAAACGATTAAAAAAAAAGTCGGCTTCTTGTAAGCCCCGTGCGTCTCGCTCTTTACAGGTGCGCCACACAAATACGCGACATCCCTATATGCGGGGGGGAAAAAAGGCTATGTGGAAGGAGGAGGAGGCTGTCTTTAAAAAAGAAGATAGTCCTGTCAGCAAATATATATAGGGCCGTATCACAGCGATGCTATACCTCTCCGCTCCCTCGCCACTATACTCTCATATCCTCAACCTACACACGCATGCACGCGGAGGCATACCCGGAGTAGCTCCCATCTACAGGGACGTGCACACATTAAGACACCAAAGGGGCGCTGCTTCTTCAGCCCCCCCTGTATGTATAAAACAACTGCCCTCCTTGTTCAGACCACGAATGCAGCATTTTTTACTATTTACTATGCCGGAAGAAAATGCCACTCCTTTCTGTGTGTGTGTGTGTGTGTGTGTGTGTGTGTGTGTGTGTGTGTGTGTGTGTGTGTGTGTGTGTGTGTGTGTGTGTGTGTGTCCATATATGGGAAGCCAACAGCATTCCAGCATCATCTTACTGCTATTGAACACATTTGTTTAGAAATGCGTGTCACCATGCGCACCGCAAGAGCATGAAGCTACTGTGCCCCAAAAATAGCTGATCTACAAGCTCGCATCACAGCAGTGACATGTCGAGAGAGTAGATCTGCTATTTCGGTCCAAAAGGGCCCCTCTTATGGGATTCCAGCCCCACTGCCCCTCCACAGCACTCTCTGCACGTCCCTGTCGCGCATCCTTCCAAAGCCAAAGATGCGATTCGTTCTCGCCAGAGTCATTCAAAAAATGATCAAGCATTTACTTAAAAAAACATAGAAATTGAAGTCAAGTGCTGCCATGCAGAGGCATGCATCCAGTCCGAAGCACACAGGGATAACAAAAAAAAAAATACCAGTGCATTATATTCCATTACATGACAAAAGCATTCCTCTGCCACGCCTTTGTAAAAAAAAAAAAAAAAAAAAAAAAAAAAAAAAAAAAAAAGGGGGGGGTGGGAAAAAAGAGGAAAAAGAAAGAAAAAAACGTCTCGCTTGGACAGACTATCCTGCAGACCTTAGACGCACGTCTGATCATTGCGGTTCACCTTATAATCTGCCCCTATTAGTTCTACAAGTACAACAAAACAAGACCCACTACAAACACGCCTCAACACCACTGGATCTTTCATTGCATCAGCCTATACTCCATTCGGCATCAGCCGTTTTTGTGCCACGTCGTAGGCTACGGTGTCACCTCAAGTCTGCACGGATTCGATGCCGTAGTAGGAAATGACTGCATGCTCGACAAAAAACAACTTCTATCGACACGATGTGCTGCTTTTGCCAAACACAAAATGCGTTTTCCCCCCCTCGTTTGTTTCTATATACTGGCTGCCTGCTACGGACAGAATACAGACAGTAGCAGGCTGCAGCGCGTTGTCACCGTTTTCAGCACCGGAGAGCGTTTCAGCACCATGGAGAGCGGCACACGTTTCTGACAAGGCAGCATGCACCCAGCTCTGCTCTCCTCTCCTCTCCCCTGCGCAGAGTGGGAAGCATACAGTAGAGCAGGGGTTTTCAACCTTTTTGACACCAGGGACCACCATTTATTCAGCATTTGAGCCACGGACCACCAATTGATGACATTTTCACCCCAAAGACCTAAAACTAAAGAATTATTATTATAGAATTACTTAAGAATTTTGGTTTTGTTCACAATACCAGGCTGGATTTGGGAAACAAAACAGTGCAGACTTCTTAATTAAATAGTGCCAATTCAGATGATGAACATTTTAACTCTTGAGAGTGTGAAAATGAAACCAAATGGACCCGCAAGGGTCCATTTGGTTTCATTTTTACATTCTCAAGAGTTACATCTGGCTAACCAACTTCCCATCATTTAGCCTGGGGACCACCTGGAACCCTCTCAAGGACCACTGGTGGTCCCCGGACCACCTGTTGAAAACCCCTGCAGTAGTGTGTGTCCAGGGTTTTCAACCTTTTTCATATACCAGGGCCCACTATTTAGTCAGCATTTGAGCCACCCACCACCATTTGAGGACATTTTAGCCCCAACAGACCTCAAAACTGAAGAATTCTTTTGCTTTTGTCCACAATTCCATGAGGCTGGATTTGGGGAAACAAAACAGTCAAACATACAGATCGAAATGACCATTTATCTTTTACATTCTCTAGTTGTGCCAATTCAGGTGATGAATATTTTAACTCTTGAGAGTGTAAACATGAAACCAAATGGACCCGCATTTTTAGGCTCTCAAAGAGTTACATCTGGTTAAACAACTTAGCTGGGGGCCACTTGGAACCATCTCAAGGACCACTGGTGTTCCCAGGACCACTGGTTGAAAACCACTGGTGTATATTGCTGGCGGTTACACAGTGTCTCGAAGATCAGACTTATTCAGCTTGAGAGGCAATACAAGAAAACATGATGTGGTTTCACGTGGTATTTAAATAGCGACTTGAGTCGATTAGGGCCTACGAGACAGGCCTATATTTGTACTATGGCCCTTGAACAGACAAACAGAACGAATGTCACGACAGAATAATAATCCAAGATCATCTATGATAGAGAAGTGCAACAGTTAAGAGTGCGGGAGGATACTAAGAGTTGCTTGTGAAGGAAGTTAGTTAAGAGTTATTCTTCAGAGTTCTCTCAAAGTACAGCTCCTGCTCACAAATTATTCAGAACTATAGACAAACTATAGTCAAACAATTTTACTCAAAAAGGAGAACATGGGATGAGATTAAATCCATGCCTAACAACATAAGCACTTCTGCCCTCCTGACCAAACAGCCCTGACTAACTTGTGAACATACATTGGAAAAAAACACCACAAGTTCATTAGAACAACCTTAAGTCTCCAGTGACTTCTGAATATACAGACACAAAAGGTTCAGTTTCATTGGTGTTGTTATTTAATTTAATTGTGCAGTTGGTAGACAATGATGTTACAAACATGCCACCAAATTAATTGTATATAGAGAAAATACGAAAGTAATAGTTCATATAACAGTTCATGTTTTCCATAGAGATTCACAACTGGTGTTTTGAAAACTTCTGCACAAGAAATCAAGTGAAATATGAAGGTGCAGCGTAAAATCGCGTGGGGTTTTAGCTGTGTGAAGATGTTACATATATTTCCATGGTGGGGGCCTCAGTCTGGGGTTAGGATAGCAGCACTAGTATGTACCCTTCCTCTAATACCATGGATTTGAGGAAGCCTGGCTTCCTGTGCAAGTGGTGAAATGTTCACCATTGAACTGACAGGGCCTTCCTGCTTGCTCAGATAAATTGTATTGGTAGATTTTGACCATTAGGTCAAAATCTGTGTCAGATCCTACAGTATATGTCCAAGTACTGTACTGTATAGCCCCTTTCAGGGATAGAGAATATATAAGATCTATTCACTCTCCCTTTGTGGTTCCACCAGGCTTGTTGGGAGACACACTTAAACACAGTTTGTTCAAGAAGCCAAAGCTCTGGGGTGTTTATTAGTGCTTTCAAAGATGCATCCAGCAAATATAGGAGGTCACTGGATCAGGTGCGCTAATCAGCATTGCCGGTACAACCCGTTCTCATCTCCACTGCGTCTTTTTTCGACGCGCCGGTAAGTGTTCTTAATATTTTTAATAAGTCTTGCGCCGCCAAACTCCCTAACTCCTAACTTCTCTCTCTTTCCCGCCCCCTAAATGCCCTGACTGCCCCACCAAACATGATGGCATGCAAGACAACCCAAATTTCAAAGATATTTCAAATGAAATGAAAATGATTTGAAACACTAATACTGCTACTAACTAACTACAATTGTGTCGCCACTAAACCAACAGGATTTCATCGTTCAAAACAGAAAACTCTCTGAGTCAGACCTTTAGCTTTGTGCATGCTGCGTGTCTGTTGCGACTTCAACTGATGTTATTATTGATGCTTATTTGCCTAATATAAGTCATCATACCATTTTCGGTAGGGGTTACATCCGGGCCTGTTCTTCAATTTCCTTTATTGACGCCTGAGTCTGGCTAGCTGCACATTGCTGTATCTGGGCTCAGACATTTTAGAAAGAGTTGCTAGCCAGTGGTGGTGTGGGAGGCTGAAAGTAAACAAAGAACGGGAGGAGGACAAGACACAAGTGGAACAAAACTTAAAACTACTATTAAAACTACTTAGGCCTAATCAGTGGTGGACTGGGCGAAAAAAGAAAAAGAAAAAAAACAGACATTTTTAGCGTGATTTGACCTAGACTGGCCCATCACAACCAGCTCATGATGGACCTGTTCTACCTGGTATAGTTGGTTACGGGTCCATTTGGTTTCATGTTAACGCTCTCAATAGTTAAAATATTCATCTAAATTGGCCCAAGAAAAGAATAATGCTCATCTGTATGTTGACTGTTTCGTTTCCCAAATCCAGCCTAGATTTGTGGACCAAAAAGCAAAATAAATCTTTAGTTTTGTGGTCTGTTGGGGTTAAAATGTCATCAAATGGTGACCTCCCTGTACACCCAATGGTCAATCCGACCCTGGGCCTAATGGCAATGCTGATTATAGCACATCCGATCCAATGGCCTCCCTGCGCTGCATGCATCTTTGAAACATCTAACAAACACCCAGCACTTGGGTGGCTGGAAACAGAGAGGAACCCTACGGAGAGTATTCTCTAACCAGGGGTCCCTGAAAGAGCCTACAGTCTGGTTGAAACATGACCTTGAACACAATCCAAATCCGTGTTAACCTACCAACTCTACCATAAAACATTTGAAAATGTCATTATACAAAGTCACGTAGTATAGTATTTAAAGCCAAACGAAAACATTTTGAATCACAGTCATTTGCCATTTGTCATTGTTTAAAATAAATAAAAATCTAAAACCCTATTATGTGTCATGGGTCGAGTCATTTAAACAAATACAAACATTCTGAACCACACAGTGCTAAAAGGCCTCAATGTCACAGCTGCCCAAGGCAATGTCACCATGTTGTGTGTTAGCAGAAAACCAAAACAAGAAGAATAATAAATCTTATAATCATAATAGAGAGACACAAATGTCTACACTCATTAAAATCGTTTATTAGGTCAATTGTTCCCAAGTTCCAATCATTTCCAAATTGTAATTAATTACACATCTCTGCTGTCAGGCATGAGAGCTTTGTCCAAAATATAGACTTTTCAGGAAACAGGGCAAAAAAAATGTTTTTAGAAAACACCACAGCACAGTCTTGGGGATTTGTGGAAAATAAAATAAAAGCAAAAATAAACCCACACAGAGTAAAGGGTGTTCAATAGCAGGGATAAATAGAAAAAAAGTGGCAGCTGGTTTAACAAATTGACAAATAATGTCTCTTACTGCAGGTAGTGCTGTGCCACTATAAAGCAGCAACCTGGAGAGACAAGGCAGAAAACATAGCAGTCAGTGATGTTGGCATAATGTTGGTCAAACCCCCCAAAACACTCACTCTGAACATTACTGAAGGTACAATGAAATGACACACTCATGATACTCATGATAATTAGCCTATGGAGCCAACCATTTAGCACAGTTTTCAACAGCGGTCCCTGAGAGGATTCCAGGTGGTCCCCAGCTAAATGATGACAGTTGGCAACCAAATGGGCCCTATAGGTGTGTAACTATCATAAAATGATACCAAATGAACCCTTACAGGTCCATGTGGTTTCATTTTAAATTGTATTTTAAACATATAAATTACTTCATTTTCAAGAATCTACACAAGAAAATGTAGTATAATAGTTATTTTAACCAATGTTTTGTTAGTTAGATCTACTAGATTGTGGACCCAAACTTGAAAATCCTTAGTATTGGGATCTGAGAGACTAAACACAACTTCAAAGGTGGTCTGTGGCTAAAATGCAGAATAAATAGTGGGCCCTGGTATGAAGAAGGTTGAAAACCCACTGAATTAGCTGCTAGAAAAGGTAACAATAATGAAGTCTTACCAGTAGCCTGCAGTAGCTGTGTGTGGCCCATAGACCTTCCTCCTATACTGCCAGGCCCACAGAGCAGAGCATGCTTCTGCTCAGCTAGCCCAGTGAACACATGACAACAACCACCTTGGTTCCACCAAGGGGACAACAAACAAACACAAACAAAAACAGCAAAATAAATCCATAATGGTTCTTTGGCCCTGCTACACTTCAAGTCAAGTGAAAAGAGGTTCAGGAGTCACAGGACTCTTTAAAAACCATTCACACAGAGAGAGAAAGTGAACAAGGAAGTACTCTAGGAACCTGTGCCAAACATTTCCCTGAACACATGACCACACCCACCTGGACTCCTGAAAGGGGGCGGGGACAAACCTTAAAGGCACATACCTTCAAAACAGGAAATAAATAACATGGTGGGTGATTTGATCTGCATCTCTGAGAATGTGTTGAAGAGCCCAGTGGTTTTCAACCTTTTTGATACCAGGGCCCACTGTTTATTCAGCATTTGAGCCACGGACCACCATTTGATGGCGTTTTACTTTTCACCCCACAGATCCCAAAAGGTTTGTCCACAATTCCCTGCAGGCTGGATTTCTCAAACATAGATCAAAATGGCCATTCTTCTGCATGCTGTATTTGTGTACACTTCTTAATTAAGCTGTGCCAATTCAGGTGATGAATATTTTAACTCTTGAGGGTGTAAACATTTCATTTTTACGCTCTCAAAGAGTTACATCTGGTTGGTAACCAACTTTCCATCATTTAGCTGGGGACCAACTGGAGCCCTCTCAAGGACCACTGGTTGAAAACCCCTGGAATAGCCCATTGAATAGTTGCATTGTGTGTGTGTGTGTGTGTGTGTGTGTGTGTGTGTGTGTGTGTGTGTGTGTGTGTGTGTGTGTGTGTCTGTGTGTGTGTGTGTGTCTGTGTGTGTGTGTGTGTGTGTGTGTGTGTGTGTGTGTGTGTGTGTGTGTGTGTGTGTGTGTGTGTGTGTGTGTGTGTGTGTGTGTGTGTGTGAGAGAGAGAGAGAGAGGTACAGAAGTATTGCATGTGTGAGACAAGTGGGAAAACAAACTTATACAATTATTATCTTATAATATGTTGATGCCATATTCAAAAAATACTTCAGGATTGCAAATCAAATAGGCCTATAGCAATCTGATCTGCAAACTCAAAACATGCACATGTCACAACATGCACATGCCACAACAGTGTGACACGTTTTGTGCTTGCAAATGAACTATTTTTGATACGACAGTATATGCAATGTGGGATTATTTGGGCCCTCTGGTGTGAGTGGGGAAATATAGTTGTACCAGGGGAATACTCAGGGTGTTTTAATAGAAACACATCTATAACAGGAATAGAGACAACAGAAAGCCAACTATTAGGGCATTTGAACACGGGTGTCTGTCAGTCACAATGTGGGACAGGGGCTACATTTGTGGGACACCTGAAAAGTCTTCCAAATGAGGGACATCTGGTTACCCTAGATCAGGGGTGCCCACACTTTTTTGACTTGAGAGCTACTTTCAAAATGACCGGCTCAACAAGATCTACACATCAAAAATGTGATTGTTCCATGACTGAAAATCCATTTCAAGACCCCCTAGAGAAAGTCTGACTTTGAAATAGTGGTGATGGTGTTACCTACTTTATTGTGTTTAAGAATAATGCACTTATAGTGAAAAATAGACAGGGAGAATTGGAAGGTTTTCTTGTATATGCTACTACTGATGTTTGAAAACAGTATTTGGGGGTTTGAGTTGGCAGATGTTGAGTGTAGTTTCTAGCACCCAAACCTTGGACATGACTTCATGTTTTTATACACACAATTGGGAAAGTGAACAGGCAAAACTTTATTCAAAATAACATTATGAGCAATTTTCTAATTGTGTGGGCTCTTGAAAATGGGCAATTCAGATGTTTAAATATAATTTAACTGAGAGCGTTACAGAGCGTTAAAATGAAACCAAATGGACCCTTAAGGGTCCATTTGGTTTCATTTTAACGCTCTCAAGAGTTACAGATCTATACATTTTAGGAGACGAGGTCATGTGATCTACCTGCATGGCCTGCGTGATCTACTGGTAGATCACAATCTACCTTTTGGGCAGCCCTGCCCTAGATGCAAAATGCAGCTATTCAATATTCAAAATAAACCATTTTGCACAGCACAAAAGGGCATATTTATTCCCCTGTTCTGAGCATCAGTAGAGCTCTGTTCCCTGAGGCTGGCTGGGTGATACAAAGTGCTCCAGTTATGTTCCTGGCGGCTGTCTGGAATCTCCACCGCAATAGCCAAGCTGCCATTATGTCATGCGGTACTTAACTGTCCAGGAAGCTGAAAGGTGGCAAAGAGGTTTATCAGGGGACTCTTTATTGTTGTACAGCAATCCCACACTAATGGAGGACAATCGCTCGCGTTTACACTTGACTGACTGTTAGGGTAAAAGGTCAACGTCCATATTTTCTGGGCCACAAATATGTACAGGCCTGCACACCTCCGGGAAAACAGCAAAAATCTAAACAAAGACAACATATGGCCACAGTGCCAGGGCCATTATCTTAATCCCTGTGTGCATTGTGCATTGGCTGCGAGCCTGATGATACATTCACATCTTCTCATCTTCTTTTCTGCTCCCCGGAAATCTGTATCACAGACGACCACTTCTGTTCCTGACTAGATTCAAGTTCATGACACTAGATTATACTTTCTGAAGCTAGATTCTAGTTTCTGGCGCTAGATTCTAGTTTCTGACACTAGATACTAGTTTCTGGTACTAGATTCTAGTTTCTGGTGCTAGATTCTAGTATCTGATGCGAGATTCTAATTGCTGACACTCAATTCTATGGTTTCTGACACTAGATCCTAGATTCTGGTGCTAGATTCTAGTTTCTGACACTAGATCCTTGTTTCTGGTGCTAGATTCTAGTTTGACACTAGATTCTATAGTTTCTGACACTAGATTCTGTAGTTTCTGACACTATATTCTAGTTTCTGACACTAGATCCTTGTTTCTGACACTAGATCCTTGTCTCTGGCACTAGATTCTATAGTTTCTGACACTAGATTCTAGTTTTTGAGCCTAAATTCTAGTTTCTGACGCTAGATTCTAGTTTTTCTGAAAAAAAGAAAAAAAATCTATGTTCCTGTGTCAGCGACGCTCAGCATATTTCATGCCAAGGACCACCAGAATCATCTATATTTGGCTGCGGGACCCCATCTAAAAAAAAAAAAAAAAAAAAAAAAAAAAAACAAGGGATCCCCCAGAAGCATTTGCTTCTGAAATAATGTATTTAAAGATTTGAGCCAAATTAAAAAAAAAAAAAAAAAAAAAAAAAAAATCAGACCTACAAGCTCATAGCGCGGTGGCGCGCTATGAGCTTGTAGGTCTGATATTTTTCAATAGCTAAAGTGTAGCATAATGCTTTAGAACACCAAAACGCGTCACGTACAGTACAGAATGTTTTAAAGGTCAAGGGTGAGTAGTATATACTTGACCTCCGTGATCACTCATTTTGTCTGCACACCTCAGCATATTTTATTTTATTTTATTTTTCCTGTGGACACCAGGTGGTGGTTTATTAGGAGCCTCCAAAGATTTGCCAAGATGTCAATAATGGTTCCTGTGAGGCATTAGCGCAGTGTGTAAGGTGCCTCCGCTGTGTTGATTGCCTCGGAGTTGCGTTTTCTTCGGGGAGGGAGGAGAGGGAAGGTGATCAGGGGCGGATCTAGGCATGGGCATGGGGGGGGCAAATACCCAGTCTGCCCCCCCAAACACGATGCCATGCAAAACAACCCAAGATATTTCAGATTAAAGGGCTTATATTTAAAATGATTTGAAACACTACTACTGCTACTAACTAACTACAGCTGTGTCACCACTAAACCAACAGCATTTCATCATTGAAAACAGAAAACTCTCTGAGTCAGACCTTTAGCTTTATGCATGCTGCGTGTCTAATAAAAGTCCGAAAAACCGAAAATGGTATGGGGGCGACTTCATCATGAAGCCGCCCCCATACCATTTTTTCTTGCCCCTCCAACATGATATCTTATACCCCCCCCCCCCAAATGGGACATGTTACATCCGCCCCTGGAGGTGATTACTAATCCTCCCCGTTGGGACTGACAATGAAATGTCGGCATGTTTCCTCATGACGAACAAAGACAAGGTAATAGGCATAATTGCTGTGAAATGCCTCTGTAAATCCTCTTTCTGGGCTGCATGCATGGCCACAATGCTGCGTGCGAAGGAAAGGTGCTTAAGATCAGGGTTAAAAAAATAAGGGGAGCGGAATAAATTGAAAAGAGAGGTTATGAATTTTAAGAATCGGGATGCTTTAAGCCTCCCTATAGGTCTACTGTATGCGTTTTGCGTCTGTGCGTTTTGCGTCTGTGCGTGCCACCGAGTGGGCGCTATGAGCTTGTAGGTCTGATATTTTTAAAATTGTTGAATACATTTATTTCAGAAGCTTCTGGGGGATCCCTAGGACATGTTTTCAGTTGGGGGGTCCATAGCCAATAATAGATAATTCTGGTGGTCCTTGGCATGAAATCTGTGTTGCTGATCGACACACAAACATAGATTCACTTTTCAGAACAAAATAGATTCTAGGATCAGAAACTAGGATCTAGCATAAAGAACGAGAAACTAGTGTAAAAAAAATAGAATGTAGTGTCAGAAACTAGAATCTAACGCCCTGAACTTGAAATTATAGCGACAGGAACTAGAATCTAGCGCCAAAAACTAGAATTTGGAGCCACAATCAAGGACTAGAAACTAGGATCTTGCGCCTGCAACTTAAATCTAGCATCAAAACTAGAATGTAGTGTCAGAAACTAGAATCTAGTGTAAACAACTTTAATCTAGTCTACTTTATTTATTGCAATTATTCTTTACAACATTACATTTTTTTGTCTATTATATGTTCATAAACTAGAATCTAGACAGGACAAAATGCTTTAACGGCATTATATCCTGCGCTTTCCTATAATTGGACATGGTCTATATTTTAGAAAAAGTGAATAATGCAATTTCTGCAAATGTTGCAAAGGCGCTTTCTACAGCTAGAGGTTGGGGTGCCCTAATAATTGGGGTTTGACTTGGCAAACATCTTTAGCACAGACGCATACTTTAATAACAACTCGCATAAAAGCATGCACTGTTCTTTCTATGGTAGGAATCTAGAGTTGCAATACCCACATTAATAATGGCAATTTTCATTTTTCGATCTGCTTGTATTAAACAACATTACCTCTTTCTACCGTAACTGCAAAGCCACCGTGGAAGCTGCTTTCTGTCAACAAATGAAAGTGCTGAAGTTTGGAAGCACTCGTTTACATTAATGATTCACAGGGATCCTGGATGGCTGTATTCCAGGATTAAAATAATTGATATAAATTAGGGCCGGGACTCAATTAAAAACAAATGAATTAATTTGAAGGATTGTAATTAATTAATCTCAATTAATCGTGTCTTAACCTGAGAATCATTTCTTGGTCAATGAAAACAGATTGCTATAGGAGTAGCCTCGACACCCAGGCTTTCATTTTCGTTCGAAAACGGAAAGCCTGGACTAACCTGTTACACGAAGTGGCCTTGAGGGGGGCGTCAACCTTCCGGGGTGGGCGTCGCTCTAAATGATGTGACGTAGAACAGCAGTGGACGGGCGCGAGAGGGGCCGGGGATGACGACACGTTAGTGACATCAAATCAGAGCGCAGCTCATCTGCCGTGTGGATGCCACGGCACCCCGCCCCCCCAAGGCCAAAATCATTGAGGGCTAGACCAGGCTACTATAGGAGTCTATCACTGAATGAGTTTTTCAAAACAACATTTCCCATCATCCACTGGGCCAAGCAAGGTGTTCTGATTGGCTTTTTCTGCCATTGTGTGAATCGGTATGAACACCTGAAACTCTCAGAAATCGTAGAATCTAACGATTAAAATTAGTTAAAGGTAGGGTAAGTGATTTGAAATTCATGGTGTAGTACCAGCCTATTGCACTAGGGGCGTCCAACAGTAGCTACACTATGTGAACCTGCTGCTCGATCCTGATTGGAGGAGAATTCGCCACCACCTGGGGAACTTTTATTAGCTCCTCTGCTAACGTGGGGGAGGGGAAAACTCCATATATGGTTTCCACACCTTATAATAGAGCATTTTAACAGAAAAAAAATTGTGGGTGATATCTGACAAAAGTGAAATCACTTCCCCTACCTTTAATGTTTTTAACACTGTTGTCTCCACCAGTATGCTTTACCACCCGTCCGTCCGTCGGTCTGCCCGTCCGTCAAACAGTCAAACATACAGATCAAAATGACCATTAATCTTCCACATGCTCCAGTTGTGTAGACTTGGGATAATTTAGATTTAGAATATTTTAACTCTTGAGAGTGTAAAAAATGGTTTCATTGGTTTCATTTGGTTTCATTTTTACGCTGTCAAAGAGTTACATCTGGTTAACCAACTTTCCATATTTAAATGGAACTCTCTCAAGGACCCCTGGTGGTCCACGGGCTGGTCAGAGTCAGCCAAAGGCCGCATTATGCCCAGGTATGCTTTGGAGGATCTCTCTCCACAAAGATACAGAGAAGACTGCTGCCGCTCAGTCCGACAACAACTCACAGACTCCATCCCTGACGTCTGAATTTAAAGGGAGCTGCCTCTCAGATGAAATCACACTAAAGAGACTAGAATGGCAAACGGTAGCTAGCTCAGTCAGGCCACTGTTTAATGATGCCCTTTGTTTGCTGTCTGGGAAATTCACTCCCTAATCTCTGGGTCTAAGGCTGCAGCGAAGGCTTGCCAGGGAGGAGTAGTGTTCCCCCATAAAACCCCCCTTGATTTCTTATTTTATCTGCTGGACAACCCAATCGATAGTCGTCTCTCTCTCCCCTGCACCTGCTCTCTCCTCCCCTCCCCTCCCCCCCCTCCCCCTCTCCTCCCCTCGCCCCCAATAGCTCCAAATCCAGCCCCCCCCCTATATCCCAGGAAACCCCACAGAGAGACATACCCCCGTCCTGCTCTCTCCAATCAGATTATTTAGGCCAGGCTATTTCAAGGGGGGGAGAACGAACGAACGAACCAAGCTCTGGGTGGACACCATCTCCTCGCCGTCTCCACCAGAGACAGGGGTGTGATTAAAAAAAAAGAGGGAGAGAAAAGGACCATCGAAATTTCCCGGGATCTTGACACATCTAATTGAGATTTCATGCCCTATTTTCTACCAAAGATCCAAAGCCCTCTCGCTCTACTCTTGTTTTCTTTTTTTTCCCCTACCGCCAGGAGTATTTCCCAGAGGATCTAGATGAAAGAAATTGTTTTCAGGTTTTATTTATCTTGCTTTTTTCTTTCTTTTTTCTTTCTTTTTTCTTTCTTTTTCTTTCTTTCTTTCTTTCTTTCTTTCTTTTCTTTCTTTCTTTTCTTTCTTTCTTTCTTTCTTTCTTTCTTTCTTTCTTTTTTTTCTTTCTTTCTTTCTTTCTTTCTTTTCTTTCTTTCTTTCTTTCTTTCTTTCTTTCTTTCTTTCTCTCTTCATCACCATTGAAACAGCTTTTCAATAAAAGTGTCTCCTTTTGTTCAGTTGACAAAGTCGCCGCTGCTTGAGTTATTTTGTTGGTGAAAAATGAATCCCAATCAGCTATTGATGGGTGGGGGGTTGGGGGGTTGGGGGGTAGTCACCACTGCTTCTCGTGTCTACAACTGAGCACCGTTTCACCATCTTTTAATTGCACACATTTTTCAGGAGTGTGTATCAAACATGTCACTCCGCTGTAATATAATTATTTTTTTGCCACTGCTGACATTCACTTCCCCCAGAAGCCACTGAGAGAAGCTTTCAACTGGACCTCAGGGCTTGACACTAACACTTGCCCGCTTGCCCGGGGCAAGTAAAAAAAAAAATGGTGGGGCAAGTGAAGACTACTACCTGGTTGCCCGATCGGGCAAGTGTGCAACTTGGTGCACTATAACACAACACAGTCAAATATAGAAATCCAAATGACCATTAATCTTCCTTTAGTTGCGTAGACTTGGGCTAATTCACATGATGAATAGTTTGACTCTTGAGAGCTGTAAAATGAAACCAACTTTCCATTTAGCTGGGGACCACCTGGACTCTCTGGTGGTCCCCAGACCACTGGTTGAAAACCACTGATATTACCTTTCATTGGGTGGGCAGGATGCACGTTTTCGGTAGGCTCTGCCCACCCCTGCCCCCCTTTAGATCCGGCCCTGTGTGAGAAAGTGCTTTTGTTCTGGTACCTCTTTGACATTATTCAACTCTCCGAGACAACAAATGCATGGCTGTGCTTTCCTATATAATACAAATCACACCCATGTGAAGTGAGAGGGTTGCTCTTCATCATATATCATCAGAAATATGGCCAATACAACAATCAATGAATACATGTGGAGATCTCTGTTTTTGGCAACTTTATACACAGTATTTGACACATACCTGTATGCCCATATATTGGCAGGCCCTCTGACCAGCCCTGGCCTGGAAAGTTGGTTAACCAGATGTAACTCTATAAATGAAAGTTGGTTAACCAGATGTAACTCTATAAATGAAAGTTGGTTAACCAGATGTAACTCTTTGGGGGCATAAAAATGAAACCAAATGGACCCGCAAAAGTTAGAATATTCATCATCCAAAGTCTACACATTCAATCAGAGAATGTAAGAGAATGGTCATTTTTTGTTATCCTGTTTTGTTTCCCAAATCCATCCTGGAAATGTGGACAAAAACAAAATAAATCTTGAATAAAGTTTTGGGATCTTTGGGGCTAAAATGTCATCAAATGGTGGTCCGTGGCTCAAATACTGAATAAATAGTGGGCCCTGGTGTCAACATTGGTCTTACTCTTTTATCTTGAAATTAAATGAATATTACGCAGACTTTAGTCTCGGCCCTCCACAATATTTTATGCATCTCATTTGGACCCTTGGGAAAAAATAGTTGCCCACCCCTGCTGTACAGTATATGATTTGATTCAATGGATTGGCGTCTCTGTATATGCCATTATGGATATATCAGTCGGCACTACACTTTGGACAGTATTGATATAGTGCCTGTATCAATGCGTTTGTTGATGTATTTGACTCGGAGTGACGTGGGCAACTATAGCACAATATTAAAGAAGAATTGCACACCAAAAGTTTTTTTTTATTTATTTATATCTTTATTTGCACTTAATTTGTTAGAAAAAAGTGGTCCAGGTGTTATTTTGTGAAAACACTCCTAAATGCCTGTTTCCCCTCTCCCAAAATAGGCTCATAATAGGGCTAAGGGGCCTAATGCAAGTTCACCTATATACATTGCTTCAAAATGCAATTTTCTGCTATATAGTGTCTCCCCACCATGTCAGTAGTGTGTTAACACTCACACTTTCACTTTTGGTACAGCAGTGATTCAGCTGTCTCAAAAGGTGGGGGCGTGGCACATGGTTTATGGCTGAACCACTGCTGAAACGAAAGTGAAAGTGAAAGTGAGTGTCAACACTCTACTGACATGGTGGAGAGATCATATATAGCAAAAACTTGCATTTTGGAGCGATGTATATAGGTGAACTTGCACAAGACCCATTAGCCCCATTATAAGCTTATTTTGGGATAGGGAAAACAGCCATTAAGGAGTGTTTTCACAAAATAAATTAAAACAAATTAAGTGCAAATAAAGAAAAAAAAAACTTTTGGTGTGCAATTCTCCTTTAACCCTTAGTGCACTGAATGCGTTTTTGTGTTCTAAGCATTATGTTTTAGCTATTGAAAAATAGCAGATCTACAAGCTCACAGCGCGCCACCGAGTGGCGAGCTTGTATCTCTGCTATTTTTGAAACGTCGTGAAAACGTGGTGCAAATCTTTGAATATTATGTTATTCAGAAACTAGAAATCTAGACGGGACACAATGGACAATGGAAGTACTTCTATGCACTTGCTTTTAACTGATTCTCTGTGATTTTATATTTTATGATTTTATATTTTATGCCTTATTTCAGGTCCCCACTGTACTGCTTCTTTGATGTATTTTAATGATCTCTTTAATTCATTCCCACTATTTTTTGTCTTCTTCTCTATTGCAATGTAAAGCACTTTGAGTTGCATTTTATGTCATGAAAGGTGCTATACAAATAAAGATTATTATTAATGACTGATCGATTTATCGCCTGATCCACTTACTGTATGTACATACAGTATCTACTCATTGTGGTCCATATTGTATCTCGTTTCCCGGCATCAACCTGTGTACTGTACTTGCACTATGACTAATCCTCAGTATAGTCTCAGGGTCACTGATGACCATATCCCTGTGTTCGTGTTATGACATCATTCAGGCTTGCATTACACAGCCCTAATGGTCACAGTGGGACTGTACGCCTCCCAGCAGGACCCTAAGATTGCATTCTCTACAATCAATGACATCATACCCTCCTCCCCGCATGCCAGTAAGGGCCATAGAAAAGCTACCAAGTCTGGTTCATAAGTTCATAAGCCGCAATTTGCAACTCCAGATTTTTTCTTTTATAATGGGATGAATCTTGAGTTCAGGGGCGGATGTAAAATGTCCCATTTGGGGGGAGGGGGGGGGGGGGGGGGCAAGAGAACATGTTGGAGGGGCAAGAGAAAATGGTATGGGGGCGGCTTCATCGCGCCACGGGCGATGAAGTCGCACCCATACTATTTTCGGTTACAGGACTTTTATTAGTCAAGTAAAGCATCAATAATAACATCAGTTGTTGTTGAAGTTGCAACAGACACGCAGCATGCATAAAGCTAAAGGTCTGACTCAGAGAGTTTTCTGTTTTCAATGATGAAATGCTGTTGGTTTAGTGGTGACACAGCTGTAGTTAGTTAGTAGCAGTAGTAGTGTTTCATAATTAACCCACTTTAACCTGACATTGTAGATTCTACAAAATCTACAATATTCGCTCTGCATATTGAAAGATTTGTGCTGCATTTCTCCAAAATTTCCCCCCAAAATAGCAGGCGTTCACGTCTCATAGCGCGCCACTCTGTGGTGCGCTGTATGAGCCGTGAACACAATAAAAGTTAAAATACCAAAAGTACAATAGAGAATGGTTTAGACCAGGGTTTTCAACAGGTGGTCCGGGGACCACCAGTCGTCCCTGAGAGGGTTCCAGGTGGTCCCCAGCTAAGTTGGTTAACCAGATGTAACTCTTGAGAGCGTAAAAATGAAACCAAATGGACCCTTGCGGGTCCATTTGGTTTCATTTTTACGCTCTCAAGAGTTAAAATATCCATCATGTGAATTAGCCCCAAGTCTACACAACTAGAGAATGTAGAAGATTAATGGTCGTTTTGATCTGTATGTTGGACTGTTTTGATTCCCAAATCCAGCTTAGTTTTTATTTGGGGTCTGTGGGGCTAAAATGTCATCAAATGGTGGTCCGTGGCTCAAATGCTGAATAAATAGTGGTCCCTGGTGTCAAAAAGGTTGAAAACCCCTGGTTTAGACTATGTTATTTTATGTCCCCAAAACAAATATGTACTGTATATATACACTGCAGGGTGGCAAGATGCTTCCCAGCCTGGGAGACTACAGACGCCAACACAAAACATGCTTTGTTTCTGTCATTAGGAGAAGTGGTTTTGGTTTATTTTTAAGTTTTACCCACAGAGACTTGATCCTTTCTGGCAGGGCCTTAGAGTGAGAATTCATTCATGATTTGGATCCTCTTAAAATGCAGATCCTGCATTTAATATTGATAGCACTGATGAAAGTCTGGCAGCACGGAATGTAGGCCTGCCGTGGCATGTAAACACATTGTTCATTTCAAGAAAGAAAGAAAGACAGACACTATTTGCCAAATCTGTTTATTACATACCTAGTGCTTCAATCATATTCTCAAAGCCGACTGCTAGTTCTGTTTCATGTTTTTGTTTGACACAGTGGTTTTCAACCAGTGGTCTGAGGACCACCAGTGGTCCCTGAGAGGATTCCAGGTGGAATGGACAGTTGGTAACAAAATGGACCCTTCTACTGTAGGAAAATGGAAGGGGAGAATTGGTTTTCTTGTATATGCTACCACGGACGTTTGAAAAAGTATCGCGGGTTTGAGTTGACAGCTTGTGATATTGAATTTGATCTCTTGCACCCAAAACTAAGAACTTTCACGTTTTTGCCCACAATTGGGAAAGAGAACTGGCAAAACGTTGGTCAAAATAACAATTGTTCTCCATTTTCTAATTGTGTGGACTCTTGAAATTACATTCAGATGTTTAAATATAATTTAACTCTTGAGAGTGTAAAATGAAACCAAATGGACCCGTAAGGGTCCATTTGGTTTCGTTTTAACGCTCTCAAGAGTTACAGATCTATACATTTTAGGGGGCTGTCATGTGATCTACCTGCATGGCCTGTGTGATCTACTGGTAGATCACCATCTACCTTTTGCCCGTAACTCTTGAGAATGGTTTCATTTTACGCTCCCAAGAGTTAAATTATGTCCAACTTCATTTTCAATAATCTACACAGCGTTTTGCCAGTTATCTCTCCTAAATTGTGGACACAAACGTTGAAAATCCTTAGTTTTGAGGTCTGAGAAACTAAACTCAACATCAAATGGTCCGTGGCCAAAATGCATAGTGGGCCCTGGTGAAAAAGGTTGAAAGCCTTTAACATGATTCCAGAAATCCACATCGCAACAACCTGCAAATCAACCCAATAAAAACCTGTTGAACACTATACACTCACAAGTTGTGCTGCTGAGACAAAGGATACTGTGACAAAAGTTTGGAACTCAAAAGAGCTCATTGGCGACAACCTCTCGAGTTCAAGGAGGTTCACAGCCTTTTCAAAAGGTGTCATATAAATGCAATTCATTATGTATTATCCTCTCATTGTTTCATCAAAGGATCGGTTGGCCTAAACATGTAGAGCCAACATCTTTGTGAAATTAAACAGAATATTGCATTAGGAGACACACGCAAGCGATAAACGTTGCGCATTGCGGGTCAAACAAAACAAGTGATTGAGTGATTAATTATTCAGACATGGCGGTTTGCTGAGAGAATGGCTTCTCACTCAGCCGTAATTATTATCTTTTTTTTATCCAAAGAGAAACATGTCCCAATCTTATTTTGGTCCGCCTTCATTATCCTATGCAGTGACATATTTGTATAACGCCAGGGCAAATTGCTTGCTTTGTAGAAATTGGATGGTTCAGCTTTTTAAATGATGAATAGGACTGGATGGGTCGTGCATGTCATTCATTCATTCATTTTGCAACCATTATGTGACCTCCAAACTTTAGTAGAGGTGGACCGTACCCATACCATGTGTTTTCAACCCCTACTGCATGTGACAGAGAAACCCTGGTGTGTTGTGATGTTGAAAGAGCCATTTTCGACCCAAAATTAAATTCAAAATCTGTCTGGAGCCGCATTTTATTTTATTTTTTCCTGAGAGTGTGCAAATGTGAACCAAATGGACCCTGGCGGGTCCATTTGGTTCCATTTGCACACTCTCAGAAAAAAGGTCCTCAAAGAAAAATCATTAACATGGTGAAACACAACCTTTCTTCAGAAATGGAGTTTCTAAAAATAAATAAATAAAGGAGTTTTACAGAACTCCATTTCTAGTCCACACAACATCTCTAAGGTATATTAATGACATCGTAAACTGAGTAAACCTTTGAAAATGGGTGGTTCAGATTGAAAGCTCCACCTCTGATAACTGCTGGGCTTTTTTGTCATGGCCAAGTGCTACTTTAACTGGCAACTGTCAGACAGCGCAACGCGTTTTGGGTGACTGAAATGTTTATATTATTTTGGTGCGGATCACCCCAGTGTGTGTATGTAATAATGCTACAGCCACTGAGCCACTAGGGCTGTGTTCTAGAGCCGCATGTGGCTCCTGAGCCACAGGTTGCTGACCCCTGTACTAGACCTTTAAGCATCCAATCGATCATCAGATATACTGTTCAGGAACCCTGGTGTTGAAAGCCAATAGGGGAGCCGAAGCGAAGCCATCACACTGAAGTTTACTGTAAATGGAGTGTTGTGGAGAGACTTGAAGACCTGCTGATGCCATAATTACACTCGAAAATTCTAAGTCTTGATTTAAGTCTCGAGAGTGTACAAATAGACCTGTGTAGTTAAATCAACACTCGAGGTTTTGACAGTGTAAATTCCAAAGCCACAGTAGGTATGTATGGAAGTGTGGGAGATGAGTGGGTATCGCTGCTGTGTCCCCCTTCCTTCTCAAGTGTCTCACTAGGGACACTGATGATGTGTGCAGGGGCGGATCTAGGCATGGGCAATTGGGCATTGGGGGGGGAGGTGGAGCCCAGACTGCTCCACCAAACATGATGGCATGCAAAACAACCCAAGATATTTCAAATCAAAATAAGTGCTTTTATTTAATATGATTTGAAACACTACTACTGCTACTACAGCTGTGTCACCACTAAACCAACAGCATTTCATCATTGAAAACAGAAAACTCTCTGAGTCAGACCTTTAGCTTTATGCATGCTGCGTGTCTGTTGCAACTTCAAAAACAACTGATGTTATTATTGATGCGTTACTTGACTAATAAAAGCCCTGCAACTATAAATGGTATGGGTGCGGCTTCACCGCCCCCTTACCATCCCCCCCCCCCCCCAATTCGGAAATGTTACATCCGCCCCTGCATGTGTGTGTGTGATCACAGGGAGCTCCACAAAAGGCCCTCCCAGGGGACAGTGTAATCAGAGGGACAAACATTCCCTCAAACAGAGCTCATACGTGACCTGCAATCAATGGCGGACCTTTCGGTCATCTCCGACTGATTTCAACAGGTTTTGGAATGACGCTGCTCCTGCAGAAATCCTCTTGAAACCTGTAGGTAGCTGAAAGGAATTCAGGCGGCAGGCAGGACAACCAGTGGTCCGGGGACCACCAGTGGTCCTTGAGAGGGTTCCAGATGGTCCCCATGCAGGCTAATGCAGTAGCCTGCATGGGGACAGGATAAAAAAAACGTTGTCCGATATCAGTGATGCCGACGGTCATTACTGCAAATTCTCGCTTAGAATGGCATTCAAAATGAGTACCGTAAACGACGGTGCTGTGGTGCACTGAAAAAAAAAAATAGTATTGTGGAGGAGGAAGCGGGACGGAACTAGGAACCAAACTGCACCAAATGGACAAAAACAAGACAGAGACAACGAAAAAAAACGTTCTTGAGAATGTCTCGAAACAAGCCAATGCCTTGAGGACTACAACACTAATAAGAATGAAGCCAAATTGACCTGCGAGGGTCATTTGGTTTCATTTTTACACTCTCAAGAGTTAAAATATTCAGCATCTAAATCAGCCCAATTAAGTCTATACAACTAAAAAAAAAGTATGGTCATGTTGATCTATGTTTGTTTCCCGTTTTGTTTTTGGAATTGTGGACGAAAACAAAAGAAATCTTTAGTCTTCGGGGTCTGTGGGGCTAAAATGTCATCAAATGGTGGTCCTCCGTGGCTCAAATGCAGAATAAATAGTGGGCCCTGGTATGAAATGAGTTAAATCAACACTCAACATTCCTGAAAGGCGAATACTATACTGTACGTCGCCACTACAAGTGCATCTTTAAACCGTCATTCCAGGGAACATGGCAAAGCCTTTCAACTACAAGCTACTACAGCATTTGAAGGATTTTACATTTTGCAATACAGATTGGTACTATCATGCCCCCCCACCCCTCTCCCTCCCACTCCCAATCCTCATGCAAAGTTAAATACATAAAAGAGTGACTATTCTACAGAGACCGGGGGAATCATAGAATCCGTTTGATACAACACTCTTTGGCAGATCACACACACACAGGTCTTGCGAATTACTGCTTTTTTCCATTTCAAAGCTCCACAATATGGGATTTTTTTTCTCTTTCTGTTTTTTTTTCCTCCTACAGCAAAGATATCTCATTTAACCCTTTGTGAACGTGTTTTGGTGTTCAAAGCGTTATGTTACACTTTAGCTATTGAAAAAAATATCAGATCTACAAGCTCATATCGCACCACCGAGTGGCGCGATATGAGCTTGTAGATCTGATATTGTTTGGGGGAACAATTGTGAAAATGATGCGCAAAATCTAAGAATATATTCTATTTGACACCTGATTGTAGTTTCTGACACCAGATTCTAGTTTCTGATGATAGGTTCTGACGGATTCTAGTTTCGGACTAGTTTAGTTTCTGATGCTAGATTCTAGTTTCTGACTAGTTTCTAGTTTCTGATGCGAGATTCTAGTTTCTGACTAGTTTCTAGTTTCTGATGCTAGATTCTAGTTTCTGACTAGTTTCTAGTTTCTGATGCTAGATTCTAGTTTCTGACTAGTTTCTAGTTTCTGATGCTAGATTCTAGTTTCTGACTAGTTTCTAGTTTCTGATGCAGATTCTAGTTTCTGACTAGTTTCTAGTTTCTGATGCTAGATTCTAGTTTCTGACTAGTTTCTAGTTTCTGATGCTAGATTCTGACGGATTCTAGTTTCTGACTAGTTTCTAGTTTCTGATGCTAGATTCGGACAGATTCTAGTTTCTCTGAAAAATCTATGTTCCTGTGTCAGTGATGCTCAACATATTTCATGCCAAGGACCACCAGAATTATCTCTATTTGGCTGCGGACCCCCACCCCCATCTGAAAACATGTTGTTGTAGGGATCCCCAGAAGAAACAATTTAGTTCAAAAACATTTTGCTTCAGAAAGAATATATATATATTCAAAGATTTTGCATCACATTTTGACATTTTTCTTCAAAAATATCAGAGCTACAAAGCTCACACGCGCCACTTCGTGGCGCGCTGTGAGCTTGTAGCTCTGATATTTTTCAATAGCTTAAGTGTAACATAAAAGTAACCAAATGTTGAACACCACAAAGGGTTAAAATGGATCCATAATTGAATCTGAGATCTGGGGGAAGCCCAGACATGGCACCTTTTCCCCCCGACACACACACACACACACATCAGAGGCAACCGCATGCAGCGTTTCATGAAAGTGGCTTTCATGAGATTCCATGAGAATATACGGCTAATACCACACAACGCTTAGGCAAGATCACAATGGGCCTAATTCCATGTTTGGGAGACGATTCGTCCCGGTGGAGCGTCAACAATACAGACCCCACCGCCGCCTTCAGTAGACATGTGTCAGTATTCACACACACATACACGTTTCATGTTCACACTCTTACGGAGCCCTTAATAGACATATACGAGTAAATTAAAACGCAAAGGTTTCTCGTGCGCACGAGAAAGTTTCTCGTGCGCACGAGAAAGTTTTCTCGTGCGCACGAGAAAGTTAAGTTTCAGGTGCGCACGAGAAAGTTTTTGCGTGCGCACGAGAAAGCATCGGATGCGCACGAGAATGTATCGGGTGCTCACGAGAAAGTTTCTGGTGCGCACGAGAAAGTATCGGGTGCGCACGAGAAAGTTCTCGTGCGCCACAAGAAACCTTTGGGTTTTAATTTACTCGTATATGTCCTATTAAGGGCTCCGTACACTCTCACTCTCTCAAGAATCAAAATATTCACCATCTGAATTAGCCCAAGTCTACACAACTAGAGAATGTAGAAGATTAATGGTCATTTCGATCTGTAGGTTTGACCGTTTTGTTTTCTCCCACATCCATCCTGGTATTGTGAGCCAAAGCAAAAATAATTCTTTAGTTTTTGGGGTCTGTGACTGTGAGGCTAAAATGTCCTCAAATAGTATGTGGCTCAAATGCTGAATAAATAGTGGGCCCTGGTATGAAAAAGGTTGAAAACCACTGACATAATGTAAGAATGTTGCAGGGAAAGATTAAAAAAAGGACTTCAAATCAAGCCTTTAAGAAGAAATCATGTGTAAAAAGGTCACAGTCACTCGGTTCCTCGTTGTTTACTATTATTGTGGCATAAAGTAATGGCCGAGATAAAATAGAGGGCAACGTGTATAATGCAATTTGATCTTTTTTTTTTGCCATTGGCAACCGTATAATCATCCAGCCCATTTGTCGGCCAATTATGCGGACCTTTATTCATAACAGCCCATTTCACTTCAACTTACACAGAACATATAATTTAAAACTCCGTCTGGCACACTTTTAAATCCTAAATGCAGCCTGTGAAGCTGCAGCCCTCTGCCCTCTGGGGAGGAGGAGGAGAAGACAGATTTTATTTTTTATTTTTTTTAGAAAATCAAAATCAATAACAATCTAAAGGGGGCAAATCTTACAGCATTAACCCACTCTAGTCTGTACCGACACCAGATTCTAGTTTTTGACATGAGATTCTAGTTTTCGAGACTTTATTTGTTGACGTTAGATTCGAGCTTCCGACAGTAGATTCCAGTTTTTGATGCTAGATTTTATTTGTTGGCGCTAGATTCTAGTTTCCGACACCATATTCCAGTTTTTGGCGCTACATTCTATAGTTTCTGATGCTAGAATCTAGTTTTTGATGCTAGATTCTATTTGTTGACGCTAGATTCTAATTTCCGACACCAGATTCCAGTTTTTGCCGCAACATTCTAGTTTCTGATGGTAGACTCTAGTTTTTGATGCTAGATTCTATTTGTTGACGCTAGGTTCTAGTTTCCGACTCTATTCTACTTTCCAACACCAGATTCCAGTTTCTGGCGCTACATTCTAGTTTCTGATGCTAGAATCTAGTTTTTGATGCTATATTCTAGTTCATGACACTAGATTTTATTTATTTATTTTTATTTTTTTGGAAAGATCTATGTTCCTGTGGCAGTGTTGCTCAACATATTTCATGCCAAGGACCACCAGAAGTATCCATAAGTATCCTGTGGACCCCCATCTGAAAACATGTTCTAGGGGATCCCCCAGAAACAATGATCCGAGTTAAAAAATGTTTGCTTCTGAAATAATATAATTCAAGATTTGCGCCACATTTTCACGATTTCTCAAAAAAATAGCAGACCTACCAGATCACAGCGCGCCACTCAGTGGCGCGCTATGAGCTTGTAGGTCTGCTATTTTTTTCAATAGAACACCCAAACGCGTTAAAAAGTGCCGAAAGGGTTAATCTTCTCAATTCGCAGACGAGTTCTCACTGTAATTAATCAATGCTGAAAACGGGTGGAAATTGGCAATTAATCTTTAATTCTCCAAAGGGACGTGTACTCACATAGGCACACAGCAGGGCTTGTGTAGTTAAAGGCTGCACACGTTCCACCGGCTCAGAGTGTGTTCAATACACAGTCCTAATGAGGTCCATTATAAGGCCTGATGTGGTTCTTTTGGAAAGCGGCAGTAGATGGACCATGGAGCAGTGGAGGAACGAGCCATTATGTATGTTAAACGCTTTAGCTGAAACGCAAAGCTGTAAGTAAAGAAAGTGACTTTGAACAAAGTGGAGTTGCATTGCTCTCCGCGACGATTATTTTGCCAGATTAGCCCACCCCGCGTTTAAACGGGAACTCCACCCATTTTACATAACATTTTAATATGTCATCAATATACCTCAGAGATGTTGTGTATGTGGACATGATGAAAAAGCTCCCCCCAATTCTGCATTTCCTAAAAATGGAGGTCTGAAAATTTATTTTTCTTTCAGAGCCCTTTTTTGTATCCTCAGGAAAATTTTAAAAATAGGTGGAATTCCCCTTTAAAGATCATGGTGGTGGATGTCTGTCGTTTTGTATGAGGTGGACGCAGGGGCGGATCTAGGCTTGGACATGGGGGGGAGAAATGCCCCCCTATATGCCCTGACTGCCCCACCAAACATGCTGGCATGCAAAACAACCCAAATGTCAAAGATATTTCAAAGTGTAGTGCTTACATTTAAAATGAACTGAAACACTACTACTGCTACTACTAACTAATTGTCGTACCACTAAACCAACACCATTTCGTATAAACATGAAACCAAATGCACCCTTCTTGCGGGTTCTGCATACTGCCGATTTATTGATATGAACATAAACCAACGTCGAACTAGGAAAACAAACACAAAAATAGACAAATCCTCAATACAACATGCCATAAACAAAATAAAGTACATAATCCAATGAAATAAAGAAAATACAATGCAAATAAACATACAAACATTGAACATACTTACTGGCTGCTCTGTCTACAGGCTAAGGGAATGAGTTCTGTGCCCTGACCATGTACACAGAATGTAAGGTTCTCCTGCATCACGTGTCAGAAGACAGGTGTGCGACCGTGTCTACCGGTCTACCTGCAACCAGGGCGCCCTACAAAGGGTTCCGCATCAACCTAATGAATGGCACTTCCGGTCCAATTTAGATTTAGATTTAGATTAAGCATGTGAGCTATAATAAACTTATTTACTAAACTAAATTTAACAATAACTACAGCAGTAACAACCCCTTGTTCACATCATCCCAGCAATAAACAGAGTACAGCCTCTTTCATGGCCTTGGGTAGGCCACCGGCCTGGAGGAGAGATATGGGGCTCCATTTTCGTCACCACTAAACCCCTTATTCCTTAACTTCTTTGCCTTTTTAAGCTATTTAAAGAGAACATTTTTCAATAGTTTAAATGGCCAGTCTGCAAGCTCACAATGTGTCAATAGATTGGCACGTTGAACTATTCCAAAAGGTTTTTCAAAATAGTAAAAAAAAAAAAAATGACAAGGGGTTTAGGATAAGGGGTTTAGATGGCAACGAAAACGGAGCCCATGGCGTCCGTTCGCAACTCCACAGTGCTCCTCTTTATGGTTGTATAATGTCTTTTCTTTGACAGAACACAGCGTGGCGTGGAGGCTGGACTCCATGTCGTTCTCTCCTCTCTGCTGTGTTATCAAACAGGTGAATCTACTGAGACGACTGAGAGCTTCGACTGAACAGTCTGAACCAAACACACACAACAGAATAGAAATCAGTCAAGCCTGAAGTCATATTGACCTACTTGAGTCCCTGATCAGTCAGGGAGTCTCTCTCTCTCTATCTAGCTTTCTTTTTCATCTCTCTGATTCTCTTTCCGTTTTTACCTTATT
The DNA here is from genome assembly GCA_039105355.1 of Benthosema pterotum. Taxonomy (NCBI): domain Eukaryota; kingdom Metazoa; phylum Chordata; class Actinopteri; order Myctophiformes; family Myctophidae; genus Benthosema; species Benthosema pterotum. The sequence goes on from CM076986.1 coordinate 4,909,358, forward strand.
CTAGGTTTAATTTGTGTTAGAAGTCCTAGTAATGCAGAAGTGCAGAAAGGCAATAAGGGAGAGCGATGAAAACAAGCATGTACTGTATGTACTATGCACAGCAGGGGTTTTCAACAGGTGGTCCGGGGACCACCAGTGGTGCCTGAGAGGATTCCAGCTGGTCCCAAGCTAAATGGAAAAGTTGGTTAACCAGATGTAACTCTAACTCTTTGAGAGCGTAAAACATGAAACCAAATGATGTCATGTTTACGCTCTCAAGAGTTAAAATATACATCCTGTGAATTAGCCCAAGACTACACAACTAGAGAATGTAGAAGATTAATGGTCATTTATGATCTCTATGTTTGCCTGTTTGGTTTCTGAAATCCAGCCTGGAATTGTGGACAAAACCAACATAAATCTTTTAGGCTCTGTGGGGCTAAAATGTCACCAAATGGTGGTCAGTGGCTCAAATGCTGAATAAATTGTGGTCCCTGGCATGAAAAAGGATGAAAAACACTGATGCATGGGCATACATTGTACATCATACTGTCTGTGTACATCAGTAACCGTGAACATAACAGAAGCCATGCAGACAAGCTGCTCTGCCAGCTTGTCTGCCAATACGTAAAAGCAGAGCATGTTGTCCCAGATTTCTTTTCATGTTTTTATCTCAATAATAATTGCTGAGTAGAATGACATTGTTGACCATACAGTATCTCGTCAAGCAGAACTATAAAGAAGGGGGAAAGAACAAACGAAAACACAAAAGGTTGTTTTTGCCACAGTTCCACAGTATCATTCATACAGTGCTATACAGTCAGGTTAAGATCAGCAGCTATTAAAGGGGTACTTCACCCAAAAAAAAAACTTTTGGTCATTTTATGGTCTACTCAGCCTCATGTGAACACACCAGACAGTTTATAAGTTACTCCTTTCAGTATTTAGATATTTGATGTTCATTAGTCTGCCATTAGTCTGCCCAGACCCAAACCCATTATAACTTAAAACTCCATTTTAACCATGACAGATTATTCGAAAACAACCCATCTTTTTTCTGGTGACTGATATTGTCCTCCTAATACGTGAGAGGGCTGTGGAATTTCATTTACAGTTTTTTATTTATTTTTAAAATATTGTTTTATTCATTTGGGTGGGCATTCCCAAATATGGAGGGGCTACATTTTACAAAACAATATTTTAAAAATAAATGAAAACTGTAGATGCAATTCCACTGCCCTCTCACGTATTAGGAGGACAATATAAGTCACCAGAAAAAAGATGGTTTTTTCGAATAATCCTGTCATGGTAAAATGGAGTTTTTACAGTTATAATGTTTGGGTCTGGCAGACTAATGGCAGACTAATGAACATCAAATATCTAAATACTAAAGGAGTAACTTATAAACTGTCCTGGTGTGTGTTCACATGAGGCTGAGTAGACCATAAAATGACCAAGTTTTTATTTGGGTGAAGTAACCCTTTTTACAAGGGGATTGACCATGAATTTCAATTCAAATATGTCATAAATGTTGCCTTTTAATAGCATTTTATAAAGTCTGTAGCCTAAACCAGGGTTAGGCAACCTTAGACACAGTGTCCTACTTGCCAACACTGGCACTTCAGAGGGTGGTCACTGGCACAAGTGTGAGAGGGATTTTTCTTTTAAGTTTAAAAATATACTGTACAATAGGCGTAATAAGTTCAGTCACATCTGTATATGTAATAGAGTTTCTCTTTTCTCTCAACAATATTTTTGCCTTCTCAGAGTACCTCTATAAGGCATGGGACAGGAGGCGCAGGATAACATTTAACTAAAATCAAGGACAGAGTAACCTTCTAAATAGTTGTCAAATATGCTCACTGTTGTTGTTGTCGGCTGACTGCATGTAAGACTCTGTTGTTCTTTACTTTTCATTTTGTGTTGTTTCTTTATATTTGTTTAATTTATAAATTGCTGTGTCTGATAATCCCATGTGGGATGGGGCAAGAAATTGTCCGGACACGTAAATAAAATATTCATTCATTCATTCATTCATTCTGTATATGTAAATTACATCATTCATTCATACTCAACTGAGTTGTAATAATAATTGAGTTTATTAATAATCATACATCCTGAAATAAATACACATTTCTAAAAGAATTGAAAAACTAAAGCTTGCTGTGCATTATGGACATTCAAAATCTGATGGAAATATATCATTTTGATGTGGTGTCATAATTGAACATGATCATGCCGACATGGCACGCCGACTATCAAGAAAATAAAGGCAGCACTTTCATGTCGAAAAGGTTGCCTAACAACCACTTAGATCAGGGGTTTTCAACAGGTGGTCCGGGGACCACCATTCATTCAGACATTGAGCCACGGACCACCATTTGAGGACATTTTAGCCCCACAGACCCCAAAAACTAAAGATTTATTTAGCTTTTGTCCACAATTCCAGGCTGGATTTGGGAAACCAAACAGTCCAACATACAGATCAAAATGACCATTAATCTTCTACATTCTCTAGTTGTGTAGACTTGGGCTAATTCACATGATGGATATTTAACTCTTGAGAGTGTGAAAATGAAACCAAATGGACCCGCAAGGGTCCATTTGGTTTCATTTTTAACGTTCTCAAGAGTTACATCTGGTTAAACAACTTGGCTGGGGACCACCTGGAACCCTCTCAGGAACCACTGGTGGTCCCCGGACCACCTGTTGAAAATCCCTGACTTAGATCATTATTTTTTCATGTTTTCTCTCAGGGTGCTATTTGGCTGTAGTGTCACAAATGTCCACAAAAACAATCCCCCTCCATCCTCACTGCTCCCCCCCCGCCCACCTCATGGTTCCTCCATTGGGTTTCTTCCAGAAGGGGTGTGGATTCCATGGAGCTTGGCCAAAGCCAAACCGAATCAGCTGTTGGCTTGCCTGTCAGCAGATAGGTCTGATATAGCTCAACTGTATGCCCATTTCCTACACCAGAAAATTGGGGTGGACAATCAGGACACAGAATTCAAATATGTTTGCATATACCTATCCGATTGGCCACCCCAATTTTCTGAAGTAGAAAATAAGTTTACAATTGAGCAATTCCAGACTTATCTGCTGGCATGCATTTTTTTTTTCCAACAGCTGATTCGGACTGGCTTTAGCCAGGCTAGATTCCATGCATACCAATGACTTGGTAGGGGTTTTCAACCTTTTTCATCCCAGGGACCACCATTTATTCAGGATTTGAGCCACGGACAACCATTTGATTACATTTTCACACCAAAGACCTAAAATTAAAGAATTATTTTGGTTTTGTCCACAATTCCAGGCTGTATTTTGCCAAAAAACCAGTGTAAACTTCTTAATTAAGCGTGCTAATTCAGTTGATGAATATTTTTAACATTCTCAAGAGTTACATCTGGTTAACCCAACTTCCCATCATTTAAGCCTGGGGACCACCTGGAACCCTCTCAGGGACCACTGGTGGACCCCGGACCACCTGTTGAAAACCCCTGACTTAGTGTGGAAGCAAAGTGCAACCATGTGAGGTACCAACCAGCACACTGGGACCAATCTGGGGGTCCAGTGTCTTGCTCAAGCACACTTAGACACAGACTCTGCGGGAGACCGGATTTGAACTGGCAACCTTACAGTTACCACTCAACCTCTGAGCCACCGCTCGTGTCATGTTAATTCATTTTAGAGTTCCCCATTTTATCTCATTTGCACATTCATAAGAGTTAGCAGAGTTTGGGGCAATTTAACATTCATCACTGCAAGAGGATTCCACAGACGGCGTTCAGACAAAATCCAACTTGTCTATTGTTGCTAGGAGACGTGTGGAAAACCTGGGTCAAAATCCTGAGAGCTGTGTGTGTAGTCAGTCACACTATCAGGACGGGGTACAGGTTCAGAGCTGAGGAAAATCACACCCATGTGAAGTGAGAGGCTCTCTTATCATCATGATGTAAAATAGACACTGTATACGAATTATCGATTCAATAATTTTTTTGTGTGTTTGTTTTCAATGATGCTTCTTTAAGAAAATGCCGCAGATAACTAAATCTGTGCTCAGTAGAGTGCCAAGTTGCGTATTGTGCACAAGTAAGCCATGGCTTCCTTTTGCATGGGCAGTGAGATTGAAAGTTAAGCGATCGTTTTGCAATCGTCTGTCGTTGTTGGTCATGAGAGATACTTATAGAGATCTCTTAAATTACAACTGTAATTAACCTAAAATGGCCAATCCTTGCCCCGAATCTGGTGCCAGTGATTTTCAACCTTTTTGATACCAGGGCCCCACCATTTATTCAGCATCCGAGCCACAGACCACCATTTGAGCATTTTAGCCCCACAGAGCCCCAAAACAAAAGATTTATTTTGCTTCTGTCCTGAACATTAATCTTCTTGTTGTGTAGACTGGAGCTTATTAAGATGATGATTATTTTAACTCTTGAGAGCGAAAAATGAAACCAAATGGACCCTTACGGGTCCATTTGTACACACAAAGTCTACTCTACTTGGAGGGGGACAGATTCAAGATGAACACAGAGCTGATTCCTCTTCTTCAACACAGTGTCTTCATTGTAGAAGATATCAAAGGTAACAGCTGGTAGAAGAGAAGAACGCG
>CM076986.1:4914448-4916948 GCA_039105355.1 Benthosema pterotum
ATCCTCAGAAAATTGTACAAATTGAACGTAAAAATGAAACATTTGGTTTCATTTTTACACTCTCAAGAGTTAAAATATCCATCAGCTTAATTACTCCAGAGTCTACACGACTAGAAAATTAATGGTCATTTTTTTGGTCTGTATGTTCTGCCTGTTTTGTTTCCCAAAATCCAGCCTGATATTGTGGACAAAAGCAAATAGAAATCTTTAGTTTTGGGGTCTGTGGGTCCTCAAACGGTGGTCCGTCCACGGCTCAAATACTGAATAAATGGTGGGCCCTGGTATCAAAAAAGGTTGAAAACCCCTGATGTTCGTATATACGTAACGAATTGCTGTTAAATGGTGTGTGTGTGTGTGTGTGTGTGTGGGGTGTGTGTGTGTGTGTGTGTGTGTGTGTGTGTGTGTGTGTGTGTGTGTGTGTGTGTTGTGTGTGTGTGTGTGTGTGTGTGTGTGTGGTCTCGCAGATCGGTGAGGCCCGTACGATAGGGTGGCAGCTTACGTATACGTGGTGAGCGCGCCGCCACGCTAGCGAGGTTGAGCGGCAAAGCGTGGCGTGCAGACAGCTCTCGCCTCGGCAGCGGGGGGAGGAAGGGGAGGAGGAGGAGGAGGAGGAGGAGGAGGAGGAGGAGGCCTGCCGCCTGACGTTGGGTGGGATGGAGATGTGGAGATAAAGCCTCCTGTCAATCTCTGCCAAGCATTGTTGCGCCCTGAGGGCTTCCGTCAGACACACAGGCAGACAGACAGACAGGAGGGACCACTGAATACTGTTGGCAGACGCTACAGAGAGAGAGAGTAGAGAGAGAGAGAGAGAGAGAGAGAAGAGAGAGAGAGAGAGAAGGAGAGAGAGAGAGAGAGAAAGAAAACTTAACTCATTGTGTCCTGATCAAATTCTAGTTTCTGACACTAGATTCTAGTCCCCCACGGTAGATTCTAGTTCCTCTCAGTGATTGTAGTTTCTGAAGTTAGATTCCAGTTTCTGACACTAGATTTCTAGCTCCGACACTAGATTCTAGTCCATGACACTAAATTCTAGTTTGTGACACTAAATCTAGTCTATTCCCTGGCGTGAGGTTCTATTTTTTTCTGGAAAAATCTCTTTCTGTGTCAGTGATGCTTAACATATTTCACAGAAGGACCCCAAGAATATCTATTATTTAGCTGCAGAACCTCATCTAAAAACATGTTGTTCTAGGTGATCCCCAGAAGCAAAGATTTTAGTTAAAAATGTTTGCTTCCGAAATAATGTATTCAAAGATTTGCACCACATTTTCACATATTTTCAAAAATAGCAGAACAACAAGCTCATATGGCTTGTAGTACTAGATTTCTGACGCTACCATTCTAATTTCTGAACTATATTTTAGTTATTGAACTATGTTCCTGTGGTAGATTGTGCTTTCTGGTGGTAGATTATAGTTTAGCTTCAGGCAATAATTGTAGTTTCTGGTACTAGATTCTAGTTTCCAACGCAGTATTCCAGTTTCTGATGATACATTCTAGTTTCTGACACTAGATTCTAGTCCCGGCACTAGATTCTAGTTCCCAGCACTAGATTCTAGTTTCTGACACTAGATTCTAGTTTTTCTGAAAAAGCTATGTTCCTGTGTCGGTAATGCTCAACATATTCCATGCCAGGGACCGCCAGAATTATTTATATTTGGCCCCATCTGAAGACATGTTCTAAGGATCCCACAGGGGCACAGAGGCACAAAGATATAAGTTAAAAATGTTTGCTTAAGAATGTATTAAAAAAAATTGCACCACATTTTCACTATTTTTCAAAATGAGATCGTAGGTGTAACATAACATAATGCTTACAACGCCAAAAGGTCTGACAGACTACAGTGCAGAAAGTCTTAAACCAGGTCTACAAAAACAAGCCCAAAGGAGGTGACTATTATGGTGGGTTTTCGACCTTTTTTTTTCATATGGAAACCCGTTATTTATTCAGCGTTTGAGCCTCGGACCCGCCAAAACACAACACAGACCCTCCCCAAAGGTACAGAATATGTTGTTGTCCTTGGATAAGTTTATAAATCCGTGCCGTATTAATGTCGGTACCAGAGACAGAGATAACAAGCAAACGTTGTCAGAATAGCAATTATTACACATTCTCTAATTGTGTTTGACAGTAATTTAACTTTAACACAGCCGTTTTCAACCATTTTGATACCAGGGCCCACTATTCATTCAGTATTTGAGCCACGGATGGACCAACATTTGAGGACGTTTTTAGCCCCACGAACTAAGACTAAAGATTGCTTTTGGTTTTGTCCACCAGGCTGGATTTGGGAAACAAAACAGTCAAACATACAGATCAAAATGTCCATTAATCCTCTACAAGCTCTAGTTTAGGGGTTTTCAACCAGTGGTCCGGGGACCACCAGTGGTCCTTGAGACGGTTCCAGGTGGTCCTCAGCTAAGTTGTTTAACCAGATGTAACTCTTGAGAGCGTAAAAATGAAACCAAATGGACCCTTGCGGGTCCATTTGGTTTCATT
>CM076986.1:4921948-5060017 GCA_039105355.1 Benthosema pterotum
ATTATCCAACGGGAAATCAAGATAATGACTTCCATTTAGTCAATAAGCAGATATTAATTATCTATCCCGCAGATTAGGGGAGTCAGTCGCATTGAGAGCCAGGGGGAGACAAATGGCTTTCTGATGGAGACATAACGAATAAGACCTTTTTAGTGTCCTCTAACCAAGGACTTTGCATATGCAGTCTAATTCTTGACGGCGGCGCTGTTATCCAAGCATCAAACATGCTACCGCCACTACCATAGGCGATTTTAGGCTATCCCAGCAGGGGAGGCAATTTTTTGGACCCTTACCGAATTAGCTTGGCTAAAGCCAGACCGAATCAGCTGTTAGCAAAAAAAAAAAAGGCCTGCCAGCAGATCAGGGGCGGATCTAGGCATGGGCTGGGGGGGCAATGCCCCCCTAAGTGCCCAGACTGCCCCACCAAACATGATGGCATGGAAAACAACTCGAGATATTTCAAATTAAAGTGATGTGATTATTGATGCTCAAGTGCCTAATAAAAGTCCTGTAACTGAAAATGGTATGGGGGCGGCTTCATGATGAAGCTGCCCCGATACCATTTTCTCCTGCCCCCCAAATTGGGAAATGTTACATCCACCCGTGCAGCAGATAGGTCGGGAATAGCTGAATTGCACACCGACATCCTACTGTAGAGAACTGGGGTAGCCAATTAGAACACAGTATTCACATGTATGTTGCCGTGTTCTGATTGGCTTGGTTTTGGGTCTGAAAGAGACTATACTCACCATCAAACGCAGGTCCTCCGTTGCCTAAAATGCAATAAATAGTGGGCCCTGGTATGAAAATGGTTGAAAACCACTGCTTTAGAACAGGGGTTTTCAACAGGTGGTCCGGGGACCACCAGTGGTCCTTGAGAAGGTTCCAGGTGGTCCCCAGGCTAAATGATGGAAAGTTGGTTAACCAGATGTAACTCTTGAGAGTGTAAAAATGAAACCAAATGGACCCTTGCGGGTCCATTTGGTTTCACTTTCACACTCTCAAGAGTTAAAATATTCATCATCTGAATTAGCACTATTTAATTAAGAAGTCTACACTGTTTTTGTTTCAAAATACAGCCTGGAATTGTGGACAAAACAAAAAGAACGCTTTAGTTTTCGTTTTTTGGGGGGCTGAAATGTCATCAAATGGTGGTCCATGGTTCAAATGCTGAATAAATGGTGGTCCCTGGAGTCAAAAAGGTTGAAAACCCCTGCTTTAGAATATGTGCAACAAAGACCTAGATCTTCATCACCGCTAAACCAATTATCCCTTAACTTCTTTGCCTTTTTAAACTATCTCATAAAACATTTTTAAATAGTTACAATGGCCCGTCTACAAGCCCACGTTTCAACAGACTGGCACGTTGAACTATTCCAAAACGGCAAATAATTTAGGGATAAGGGGTTTAGCGCCTGATGAAAATGGAGCCCTAAATATGCAAGACAAGTACATGCTTTTCTAGACACATGTCATTGTCATGTATGTTCTTTGGAACATTAGGGGCTCCAGTTACCGCTAAATCCCTTATCCCTTAACTTCTTTGCCTTTTTAATCTATTAAAAAAAAAAAAAAAAAAAAAAAAAAAGGCCACCGCAAGTTCCCTGGCACCTGCCTAAAATCGCCAATGACCACTACAACCCACAAAGCTGCCATTGCGTTTTTTTTTTTTTTTTTTGGAAAGGGGACCTTATCAAGAATGTGCCATCACACACACACACGCGCGCGCACACACACACACACGCGCGCGCACACACACACACGCACGCACGCACGCACGCACACACACAGGCACACACACAAGCACACACGCACATGCGCGTGCGACAAACACCCGGCAAAGTAATGACATGATGAATTTGTGAAACTACCGCAGGCTGACTATGATGAATTTTGTGGTATCTCTCAGACTAATGGTTCTGTCAACAAGAACAACTCTCCATAGACAAGCACAAATAGCCAAAGCAATCACCGTATTTGTGGTTTAATGCCCAAAACACGAGCCGCCGCGCAGGGCTTAATGTTAGACTGCAAATATCCCTCCGATAAGAGAGGTTAATCCTGCATTGATTACCAGGCAGAGAGCAAGCAGGCTTTTTTTTTTTCTATTCTGTTTTTTTCCCCTTTGGGTTTTTCTTTTGGCAAGTTCTGTAGTCTCCGTTCTCAACTCCCCTCACAAAAGTGTACTGTAGACCATACCTGGGCATTATGCGGCCCGGGGGCCAAATGCGGCCCTTTGGCTGACTCTGACCGGCCCGGGGACCACCAGTGGTCCCTGAGAGAGTTCCGAGGTAAATATGGGAAAGTTGGTTAACCAGATGTAACTCTTTGAAAGCGTATAAATTTCATTTTTACACTCTCAAGAGTTAAAATATTCATCATCTGAATTAGCCCAAAGTCTACACAAGTCAGAGAATGTAAGAGAATGGTCCTTTTTGTTATCCTGTTTTGTTTCCCCAAATCCAGCCTGGAATTGTGGACAAAAACAAAAGAAATCTTGAAGAAAGTTTTGGGATCTGTGGGGCTAAAATGTCTGTATCTGGCCGACATCTGATCATTTAACCCCGCAAATATGTGGCACCAGTGTGAGGATCGAGGCTCCCAAGAGCTAGTTTTACCCCACAGGCTTAGAGCTGAGAGAGGAGACCATGCATGGCAGTGTGCAAGCAAACCAGGCAAAATAAATGGGCGTCTTCTGCACCATGCATTAACTGCCAAGACATTCCTCAAGTCGGCACAGTCTTGGCCGACGATGCGCTGCTCGAAAGCGGTCCCTCCCTCCCTCCCTCCCTCCCCCCAGCCTGCCGGAAGAGCCGCGCGCACCGATGAAGCAACACACGCAGCGCCGGTCAGCACGCCATGAGGGCCTTTCTATACTGTACGCGTTTTGTCATAAACATTATGTTATACTCCAGCTATTGAAAAATCAGATCTACAAGCTCATGGCGCGCCACCGAGTGGCGCGCCATGAGCTGTAGGTCTGATATTTTTCGAAAATCAGAGGCAAAGATTTCACTCAAATCTTTGCTTCTGCTGGATCCCTAGATAGAACATCTTTTCAGAGGGGGTCCAAGATTTTGGGGGATGAAATAGTTGAGCATCACTGACACAGGGTTCAGACAAACTAGTGTGAGAAAACTATAGAGAAACTAGGTGAGCTATAATTTGTGTGAGAAACTAGAACCTGTAGGTCAGAAACAAGAATCTAGTGCCAAAATTATAATCTAGCATCAGTAGAATATCGTGCCAGCTAGAATCAACCAAATTAGAATCTGGGTCAGAAACTATTATCTAGTGTCAGGAACTAGAATCTAAAAAAAGACAAGACAGACAAGATGAGTTAAGCCGAGCGGAGGCTAAAGAAAGCGGTCTATTACTGATCGCTGTGGGGGGAGGGATGGTGGGGATGGATGGTGGGGAGCACAGGGGGCCGGGAGCTTCTCAGCTACTTATAGTGTTGGCAGTCAAGATGTAAGTGCAAACTGTTTCTATGACAGCTCATGACAAAACTGAGTATAACTTCAGTGTTTTCGATTATTATATTTAGTCATTGCAGGGGTTGACACTAAGGTCTCCGAGGCACTTGCCCATCGGGCAAGTGCAAGTCAGGTTCTACTTGGTCATGGTCACTTGCCCCCCAAACATATATATTGTAAATTTTGCATTTAAGTTTACTTCCTACTTGGGTGCTTTAAAGCAGGGGTTTTCAACAGGTTTGGCAACAGGTGGGTTCCAGGTGGTCCCCAGCTAAGTTGGTTAACCAGATGCAACTCTTGAGAGCGTAAAAATGAAACCAAATGGACCCTTGCGGGTCCATTTGGTTTCATTTTTACGCTCTCAAGAGTTAAAATTCATCATCTTAATTAGCCCATAGTGGTCACAGACCCAGTGGTCCCTGACCCCAGCAACATGATAGTTTGGAACCAAATGAACCTGGAAGAGAGATAGGTAGAGATAGCTAGAAAGCAGGGAAAGACACAGAGGCAGAGTGCAATGACTGCCTTCAAGACAAATTTATCTTGTGTTGTGTTATAGTGCACTAAGTTGCACACTTGCCCGATCGGGCAACCAGGTAGCAGTCTTCACTTGCCCCACCATTTTTTTTTTTAACTTGCCCCGGGCAAGCGGGCAAGTGTTAGTGTCAAGCCCTGCATTGCCTATTCCACCGGTCTGAGGAGGATGCTTGTTGGGACAGTTTTCACGTGCAAAGTCAAACTGTCCCAAGAGGGACAGGGATTTCCTCCCTGTCCCCAGTGAGACCCCTATAGGGGTCAAAAAACCCTAGTTTCAGTTTGGGCGTTGGGAGAAGAGGATGAGAGGAGGCAGGGGCGGATCTAGGCATGGGCAGGTTGGGGCAATGCCCCCCTAAATGCCCTGACTGCCCCACCAAACATGATGGCATGCAAAACAAACTGAATTTCAAATATATTTCAAATTAAAGTGCTTTATAATTAAAATGATGTGAAACACTATGCTGCTAACTACAATTCTGGCACCACTAAACCAACAGCATTTCACCATTGAAAACAGAAAACTCTCTGAGTCGGACCTTTAGCTTTATGCATGCTGCGTGTCTGTTGCAACTTCAACAACAATTGATTGGACTTGATGCTTTACTTGCCTAATATGTAACAGTCCTGTAACCAAAAATGGTATGGGTGTGACTTCATCGCCCATGGCGCGAAGCGACACGGACGATGAAGTAACCCCCATGCCACCCCCCCCCCCCCCCCCCCCCAATTGGGAAATACATCCGCCCCTGAGAGGAGGCCTTCCTCCAGTTAGGATCGAGCCGGGTGGGTGGGCTTTGGTGTACCGGTATATGCTGTTACCCTGTTGCACTTCCCCCTCACTGTAGAGGGTGTGCATGTGCACATCTTCCTACCAGGGGACCGGAGTATTCCAAATCACCCAAATCACGTACTATAACTTTAACACTGATTCCCAACCAACCAACACAAGAAGGAGCATCTAAGCTACACTGCAAAAAAGCTGATGTTTTCCCTAGATAATTAATTTGACATTACAAGCAGCATCAACATGCTCTGGAGAGAGAGCCACTTCGCAGTGTGTGTGTGTGTGTGTGTGTGTGTGTGTGGGGGGGTGTGTGTGTGTGTGTGTGTGTGTGTGTGTGTGTGTGTGTGTGTGTGTTAAGCCTGTGCACACATGCATCCAGGGGCGGATGTAACATTTCCCAATTGGGGGGGGGGGGGGGGCAGGAGAAAATGGTATGGGTGCGGCTTCATCGCCCGTGTCGCTTCACGCCACAAGTAAAGCAAGTAAAGCATCAATAATAACATCAGTTGGTAGGGTAAGTGATTTGAAATTCATCCTGTAGTTCCAGCCTGGTGCACTAGGGGCGCCAAACAGTAGCTACACTATGTGAGCCTGCTGCTCGATCCTGATTGGAGGAGAATTCGCCACCACCTGGGGAACTTTTATTAGCTCCTCTGCTAACGTGGGGGAGGGGGAAACTCCATATATGGTCTACACACCTTATAATAGAGCATTTTAACAGAAAAAAAAAAAAACAAAAAAATGGGTGATATCTGACAAAAGTGAAATCACTTCCACTACCTTTAAATATAAGCACTTTAATTTGAAATATCTTGGGTTGTTTTGCATGTCATCATGTTTGGTGGGGCAGTTAGGGCATTTAGGGGGGCATTGCCCCCCCCATGCCCATGCCTAGATCCGCCCCTGCGTACATCTTGCATCCGTGCGCATATATTATTTGCCTGCCCAGTTACCATGGCACTATCTCGGCAGGGCCAGCGGCGGCCCAGTGTGAGTGCATGCCTGAAGACATACCAATCAGTTGCCTAGGTAATGTGTATAATTGATCACGAGCCTCATTCTGCATTCTGTAGAATAGAGAGCATGTAAATTGTCCCTCGCCAAACCAAAAAGCCCATATAACGAGGGAGCCGTCTTTAACGACACAATCAGATCTGCGTGGTGTTGTTGCTATAGCCGACGCTAGCAAAGCTAAGCACTGATTGCACGGTGGGGCGGCGCAGCCAGTGTCGGTGGCTGTATATGCAAATGCAAGGATTTTTTTTTTATTTTTTATATCTCAGACCCCTTGGGTAGCTGCACCTGCAGTGCCGGGGCCTGAATTCTCTCGACGCTCATAATCCATATCTCAACCCGGCAGAGCTTGGTTGTTTTTTTTTTTTGACGCCTCGATCGATTGGTCGGGTGCCGTCGCCGGGTGCTCGCGGGAAGATATTATTGCAGCCTCCTCCGTTGAGGGCTACAAATGGCCGAGTTCACTGCAAAAAACTCTGAACTAAGCAATGTCGTAATCTTAAATCTAGACTTTAAGTATGATTGCTTGTTTTAAGAAGGATATACTAACCAAGAGCAAGTTGTATAAGATTATCAACCTTGTTTTTAGAACATATTTCTTATTACAAGAATTCTTACCAAGTACAATTCACTTACCCCACGGACAGATTATTTGGCTTGTTTCTAGTGTAATAGTACTAGAAACAAGCAAAATAATCTGTCTGTGGGGTAAGTGAATTATACTTGGATAAGAATTCTTGTAATAAGAAATATGTTCTAAAAACAAGGTTGATAATCTTATACCATAGTATATCCTTCTTAAAACAAGAGCAATCATACTTAAAGTCTAATTTTAACAAAACAGTGTAGACTTCTTAAATAAATAGTGCTAATTCAGATGCATATTTTAACTCTTGAGTGTGTGAAAATGAAACCAAATGGACCCGCAAGGGTCCATTTGGTTTCATTTTTACATTCTCGAGAGTTACATCTGGTTAACCAACTTTCCATCATTTAGCCCGGGGACCACCTGGAACCCTCTCAGGGACCACTGGTGGTCCCCGGGCCACCTGTTGAAAACCCCTGATTGAGATGGTCTTGCAGACTACAACACTAGCCTCCGTCTCCTATGTGCTAGCCTCGACACGCAGGGTTTCATTTTCGTCCGCATTGCATGAGAACGGAGGGCCTGGACTAATTTGTTACTCAAGGTGGCCTAGAAGTGGGAGTCAACCGTTCGGGGTGAGCGTGGCTCCAAATGATGTCACGTAACAGAGCAGTGGAGGGGCCGGGGATGACGACACGTTGTTGAGATCAAATCAGATCAGCTCATCGGCCGTCCAAATTCGGACGGCACCCCGCCTCCCCCCTAGGCCAAAAGATCGAGGAAAGTATTCCCACCGCGATGCAATGCAGGGGCTGATGCGGTGCACATCATTTTGATAAGCTGTCCCAAATGAATGATTCAAATGGGGGTGACTGGAACGCTCTACATGTTTTTTTTTTCCGCCTGTGTTTGCATTTAGAATGGAATTTGCTTCAGTAGCTTTTCATTGGCAGAAAGTGGCGGTTTCCTTTTAGTAATTAAACAAGCGCCGTCCTTGGGCAAAGTTTTGCCAAGTGAGCAGCAGCAGCAGCAGCAGCAGCAGCAGCATCATCATCGCGGCATCTTTTAGCAGTGCCGACGTTCTCCGGGACTCTAATAAATGAATTAACAAATTAAAGAGGATTTGCTCGTCTGGGGGGGCTCCCCCCTCGCGAGGGGGAAGGTTAATTTCCATTCAATATGCTAAACTGCTTAGAAACCAGGACCTTGTCCAAGCGATGGCCGCTTCGCAGGCAAAAAAAAAGCAGGGACGGCTATAGCACACGGGCGACCCTTTGGCCCTCCTCTAATCCTCCAGGATCCCACGGTCAATACTTTAAGATTGATTCACCTCTCCAGTCAAATAAACTATTAAATCCATTAGGGGGGACAGCGCGGGGCTTACTTTACATTTTGATTACAATCAATTACTCTAACCCCCCCCCCCCCCCACGCCCAACCCTCAGATTTGAATTCTAACCCGCTTTTCGTCGTTCAAATATGCAGAGCAGAGGTGGGGGGAAAAATAATGAAACACGACCGTCATCACAAAGTTAATGGTTTGGATTTCGGTGGGTACGCCTTTAGGTTTTTTGGTGTAGTGTATTTTTACCGTAATACACAAGCCAAAAATCGGAGCACGGAGGAGCATGGAGGTTCAGGCAGCGGTGTTGTTCCTCAGATGGGTTGCGTTTATTTCAGCGAAGCAGCAAAGTGTGCAGGACGTGCAAAACATGTCAGCCAAAATGGCGGAAATTTACATTCACTCAAGTTGACGTACCGGCAACTGTTCTTTCACCTGATGCAAATTACATTCCAGAAAGTTCTTGATCACCTGTCCTTTTGTTATGTCAACACTTCCATTGTCTCACAAATGTAGTCCTGTCTGCAATCACCCGGGCAATGACCAAAAGTTTTTTTTTAAAATTGGGAATATCCCAATTTAGCTGAGAATAACTCTCAGCTTTCACATCCTACTCGGCAGTGCAACTAGAGCCAGGCCTGGCCTGATGGCTTTACGGCGCTGCATGGGAAATGGCTGGGAGGCAGCAAATGAAATCCAGAGGCTTCTTCTTCTTCCTAATGACAGAGATTTATAGGCTGGGTGTAGCACCATTTACATCAGTGGTTATTTACAGGGAGAGCCTCAGTGATGAGTGTGGCTGATGTGCTGTGCTGTGCTGTGCAGGGAGGAGTGGTGACGTGGGGCATGAATCAGTGGGGTCTATACGCAGGCAGGCAGGCCTGTCCTCCATCCACCAAGGGCAAAAAGAGCATATGGCAAAATCTAGACATGGAGAAGAGCGACTGCTGCAAATCTCATGTCAGGGAAAGGCGACACATATACATGCTGTACAGCAGTGGCTTTGAACCAGTGGTCCTTGAGAGGGTTTCAGGCGGTCCCCATGCAGGCTAAATGATGGAAAGTTGGTTAACCAGATGTAACTCCTTGAGAGGGTACAGTCCATGGAGCTGTAAATCAGTGATCCGTCAAAAGTGCAACATCCCCAATTTAATCCAGAATGAAGAGTATTTTATTTAGTGTTTTTTTTAGCATCCCCGGTCAGGCCTCCTGTGGCTCCCACAGTGGGCACTCATCCAACATCCAAAACATCCTCCATCCCAAGCAGTTTATGGCTCCGACTGAGATAAAGGGGAATGTTTAGACTGAGCCTAATAAATTCAAGGTTGCGCTACGCATACTAAAGGCCGTCCGCAGCAATGTATTGCTTGCTTTCTAGAGCAGGGGGTTTTCGACCTTTTTGACTCCAGGGACCACCATTTATTCAGAATTTCAGCCACGGACCACCATTTGATGACATTTTAGCCCCACAGACAGTTTTTGTCCACAATTTATACCAGGCTGGATTTGGGAAACAAAACAGTCAAACATGCAGATCAAAATGACCATTAATCTTTACATTCTCTAGTTGTGTAGACTTATGCTAATTCACATGATGAATATTTTAACTCTTGAGAGTGTAAACATAAAACCAAATGGACCCGCAAGGGTCCATTTGGTTTTTAACCAGACCATTTGGTTTTTAACCAGTCCATTTGGTTTTTAACCAGATGTAACTCTCAAAGGGTTACATCTGGTTAACCAACTGTCCATCATTTAGCCTGGGGACCACCTGGAACCCTCTCAAGGACCACTGGTGGTCACCGGACCACTGGTTGAAAACCTCTGTTCTAGGGGAATAACCCTAACCTCTCTTACGCCAAATTTTCCACTTGCACACAAATTTGTTTAGGTAGAATCAAACTTGGGGCAACATGACTTTTAGACCACTAGCAGGGCTTTTAGACCGGTGGTTTTCAACCTTTTTCATACCAGGGTCCACTATTTATTTTGCATTTTAGCCACAGACCGCCATTTGATGTTGAGTTTAGTTTCTCAGACCCGAAACACAAGGATTTTCAAGTTTCTGTCCACAATTTAGGAGAGATAAACTATCAAAACGTTGGTCAAAATAACAATTCTTCTACATTTTCTAATCCGGTAGATTCTTGCAAGTTAAAGGTAGGGTAAGTGATTTGAAATTCATAGTGTAGTACCAGCCTGGTGCACTAGGGGCGCCCAAGATTAGCTACACTATGTGAACCTGCTGCTCCATCCTGATTGGAGGAGAATTCACTCTCCACCTGGGGAACTTTTATTAGCTCCTCTGCTAACGTGGGGGAGGGGGAAACTCCATATATGGTCTGCACACCTTATAATAGAGCATTTTAACAGATTTTTTTTTTTTTTTTTGGGTGATATCTAACAAAAGTTACCTTTAATTACCTTTATCTAACAAAAGTTACCTTTAATTACCTTTAAGTAATTCAGAAGTTTAAATATAATTTAACTCCTGAGAGTGTAAAACGAAACCAAATAGATCCGTAGAGGGGTCCATTTGGTTTCATTTTAATACTCTCAAGAGTTACAGATCTATAAGGGTCCATTCGGTCACCAATTGTCCATCATTTAGCTGGGGGCCACCTGGAATCCTCTCAGGGACCACTGGTGGTCCCCAGACCGCCTGTTGAAAAAACCCCGTTTCAGACTTATATGCTATGAGTACTTCTCAAGCTTAGCCTGATCTTATTTGGACAACGTTATATAGGAGAACGACTTCACTTGTCTAAATGATGTGCTAGGATAGGATAGGATCGGATCGGCACGCGGCTTGAATCTCGTCCAAGTATACAATAATATAAAGTGGCCTTCCCGCTCAGTAGGCAGTGCACTTCTTTTAACACTTTCTGTAATAAACGCGTTTTGGTGTTTTCGCTGTTGAAAAATAGCAGATCTACAAGCTCATATCGCGCCACCGAGTGGCGCGATATGAGCTTGTAGTTCTGCTATTTTTTGAAAAAAATTGTGAAAATGTGGTGCAAATCTTTGAATACATTATTTCGGAAAAGCAAACGTTTTTTTAACTCAAATCTTTGCTTCTGGGGGGATTGCTAGCACAGCATGTTTTCAGAGGAGGTTCTGCAGCTAAATAATAGATATTTTCTGCGGGTCCTTCCGATGAAATATGTTAAGCATCACTGACACAGAAAGAGATTTTTCCAGAAAAACTAGAATCTCCCGCCAGGGACTACAATTTAGTGTCAAAAACTAGAATTTAGTGTCATGGACTACAAACTAGTGTCAGGAACTAGTATCTAGTGTCGGGAACTAGTATCTAGTGTCGGGAACTAGTATCTAGTGTCAGAAACTGGAATCTAACTTCAGAAACTAGAATCTAGTGAGAGGAACTAGAATCTAGCATGAGGAACTAGAATCTAGCATGGGGAACTAGAATCTAGCATGAGGAACTAGAATCTAGCATCAGAAACTAGAATCTCGTGCTGTGAACTAGAATCTAGCATCAGAAACTAGAATCTCGCGCTGTGAACTAGAATCTAGCATCAGAAACTAGAATCTCGCGCTGTGAACTAGAATCTAGCATCAGAAACTAGAATCTCGCGCTGTGAACTAAAATCTAGCATCAGAAACTAGAATCTCGCGCTGTGAACTAGAATCTAGCATCAGAAACTAGAATCTCGTGCTGTGAACTAGAATCTAGCCACAGAAACTAGAATCTGATCAGGACACAATGGGTTAAAAACAAAACAAAACAAAAACAAAAAAAAAACACTTCATGAATTGATGTTGTTCGACTCAGTCCGGACACTTTACCCTTTAAAAGACATAAACATGGACACAGCCATGTTTAGTTCATTATGGTGATGAAAGAGAGGGAGAAAGATCAATCACAATGACTAAGCTAAAAAAAACACAGGCACTGTGAAGCGGAGAGAAACAGGAGTCAATAGTTAATTGTTACCTATTGCTTTTTGGGATTATGTGGCATGTAGCCCATTTAAAATACTACTCCCTGCTCATGTTTTACAGTACTAATAAATCAATAGAAAGCACTTAAAGGAACTTGTATGCACAGAACGTCGCCGCGGAGGGCAAGAGGGCGGACAATCATTGCGCCGGGCGAGCGTCCGGCTAAATGGATCTGGCCTGTGGTGGAGGAGCAGGGGCGGATCCAGGCATGGGCATGTGGGGGGCAATGCCCCCCCGTAAATGCAAAACAATCCAAAGGTATTTACCTTGTCCCGCATATAAGACGACTTGTTTATAAGATGACCCTCATTTTTCAAGACCCATTTACAGAATAAAAGAACATTCAATGTCAAATAGTATAGCCCCTGAATATAAGACTACTCCATTTTTGGGATATTTCCATTGGGAAAAAACATAGTCTTATATTCAGGCCAATAGGGTATAATTGAAATGATTTGAAACACTACTAACTTCTGTCGCCAGTCACTAAACCAACAGCATTTCATCATTGAAAACAGAAAACTCTCTGAGTCAGACCTTTAGCTTTATGCATGCTGCGTGTCTGTTGCAACTTCAACAACAACTGATGTTATTATTGATGCTTTACTTGCCTAAAAAAAGTCCTGTAACTGAAAATGGTATGGGTGAAGCCGCACCCATACCACTCCCCCCCCCCCCCCAATTGGAAATGTTACATCCGCCCCTGTGGAGAAGGAGGAGGAGGAGGTGATGGCAAAGACAAATGGCGGACGGTGATTATGAAGGTGGTGGTGGTGGTGGCAGAGGTGTTTGTTAAGATTGATTAGACATGCATGTTTAATCACAGTGATTGACTTTTACTGCTGTTTTCTTGGGGGGGAAAAAACAATATGCAGCTAATTTTGCGAATCGATTCGTTTGTGGTCGGCTGAGTTCTGATCTTTGTGTCGTTACATACAGTACACATGACGTACAGTATGTGCATGGTGCCCATTGAGACGGCATGTATTACAGCCAGCAAAAAAAATCTTTACTTATCAATCTATCTTCCTCCTAACCAATCCAACTACTGCAGTTTTGAAATTATACAGGCACTACAGGCACAATACTCTAAGACAATGGATACAATAAATAAATCCAGAAATATTGATTCAGAATCATCGCCTTTCAATGGCTTCAACCATGAATCAACTCATTCATGAATACATAGTGCTACTTCACGCACCACAGTGCCCAACCAACAAACCCACTTCACCCAAACATGAAATACTAAGCATGTCAATTGTCAACACACCAAACATCACAGTCCAACACTAAACACATGAACTAGAACGTTTATAAAACATGATGGCACAACTGCAGACAGACAGTACAGGGCTTGACACTAACACTTGCCCGCTTGCCCGGGGCAAGTAAAAAAAAATGGTGGGGCAAGTGAAGACTGCTACCTGGTTGCCCGAACGGGCAAGACCTCTGTGTCTTTCCCTGCCTTCTAGCTATCCACAATTCCAGGCTGGATTTGGGAAACAAAACAGGCAAATTAACATACACATCAAAATGACCTAATCTTCTACATTCTCTAGTTGTGTAGACCTGGGCTAATTAAGATGATGAATTTTAACTCTTGAGAGTGTAAAAATGAAACCAAATGGACCCGCAAGGGTCCATTTGGTTTCATTTTTACGTTCTCAAGAGTTACATCTGGTTAACCAACTTAACTGTTGAAAACCCCTGGTTTAAAGCACCCAAGTAGGAAGTAAACTTAAATGCAAAATTTACAATATATTTTGGGGGGCAAGTGACCATGACCTGAGGGCAAGTAGAACCTGACTTGCACTTGCCCGATGGGCAAGTGCCTCGGAGACCTTAGTGTCAACCCCTGCAGTAAGAGACAGTATAACAGCAGCTGGATGATGATTCATAGCCTACTAACGTGGAACTTAACACAATGAATTAAACACTCACACAATGAATTCAACACTCACCTAATATGTAGACACAGAGTGGAGGATCTACCATGTTTACAACATAATCCCAAAAGTGTGTAGCCTACATTGTTTACATATGTTTAACTTTGGCATGTTATTCCATTCACTCAGCACCATGGCAAATACTAGTGTACATGATCAGCAACCAAACAATCTTTTACTTCCTGGTTCACCACCAGCGGCAGGAGTTGCGACATTGGGGGGTCAGAACCCGATCGCGAAAAGGGACAAACTCTAGGTATGTGGAGTGCAGAGTTCAGCAATGTTTTTTCTATCGTGCAACATGAGTCGTGCGATAACGCAGCACGATATCGCCGATATCGGCCCAGCACTAGAATAAATCAACCCCCTTTTGATCTTTCTTTGGTTATGTAAGTCTCTCTCCTTGCATGTTTTGGGCGGTATAGAAATTCAGGAAATCCTTCTGGATTAAAAAAAAACGACTCCCTCTGATGACTGTAGAGGTGTAAAAACTCTTATCAAAGAAGACATATGATCCTTTTACTCCTGCCATATGGAGTGAAACAGAGAGAGAGAGAGAGAGAGAGAGAGAGAGAGAGAGAGAGAGAGAGAGAGAGAGAGAGAGAGAGAGAGAGAGAGAGAGAGAGAGAGAGAGAGAGAGAGAGAGAGAGAGGAGAGTGGGTTGGGGAAATAAACCCAAATCAAAGAATGTGGGGGAGAGGGAGAGAGAGAGAGCTTCAATGCCGATGTCCCTTTTAGACACGCTTTTTAATTCTACTGCAGGAATATATCAGCAATATTTAACTGGAAATGTCACTGAATGTCAAGTTGGAAAATGTCAGCAGGGAGGGGACTGGAGGATGAGTCCAAACCTTCCCCCTTTAACCAATTCTATCCTGAATAGTAGTTCTAGTTTCTGACACTAGATTCTAGTTACGGATCTTACATTCTAGTTTTCTGGTGCTATACATTCTAGTTTTGATCTCATGTTACATTCTAGTTTCCGCGGCTAGATTATAGTTGCAGATGCTAGATTCTAATTTCTGATACTTGATTCTAGTTCCAGATGCTAGATTCTAGTTTTTGGCGCTAGATTCTGGTTTCTGAAGCTTGATTCTAGTTCCAGACCCTAGATTCTATTTTCCCGACACTACATTCTAGTTTTTTGACAGTAGATTCTAGTTCTTGACACTCGATCCTAGTTTCTGACACTAGATTCTATTTTTTTCTGAAACAAGTGACAGTCAACATATTTCATGCCAAGGACCACCAGAACTATCTATATTTGACAGCGGACCCCCATCTGAAAACATGCCCAAGGATCCCTCCAAGCAGCAAAGATTTGAGTTAAAAATGTTTGCTTCTGAAATAGTGCACTCAAAGATTTTAAAAATATCAGACCTACAAGCTCATAGCGCGCCACTCGGTGGCGCGCTATGAGCTTGTAGATCTGATATTTTTCAATAACTTAAAGGTAGGGGAAGTGATTTCACTTTTGTCAGATATCACCCATTTTTTTCTGTTAAAATGCTCTATTATAAGGTGTGCAGACCATATATGGAGTTTCCCCCTCCCCCATGTTAGCAGAGGAGCCAATAAAAGTTCCCCAGGTGGAGGGTGAATTCTCCTCCAATCAGGATCGAGCAGCAGGTTCACATAGTGTAGCTACTCTTGGGCGCCCCTAGTACACCAGGGACTGAATTTCAAATCACTTACCCTACCTTTAAGTAATACTTACAATACCAAGATGCGATACAGTACAGACAGGCTTAAGATGAAATAAATACGCCTCGGCGGTATTGTAGAGAGAGAGAGAAAGGAGGGATTCTTCCAGGGCACGATTCCTCCATTTTTACAGGCCTATTCGTTTTCATAGCGAAAAGAAGCGGCGCACGCACCAGGGAGGGATAAATGAAGCCATCAATCCTGGATGGATGGATGGATGGATGGATGGATGGATGGATGGATGGATGGATGGATGGATGGATGGATGGATGGATGGATGGATGGATGGATGGAGGGATGGATGGCGGGGGACGCTGTCATTCTGAGCAGCCATTGGCTAACCATCGCCCCACTCTGTGCTCCCACTATAGAGCTGCGCAGTGACGTCACCGCCCCTGTTCCGGAAGTCTTTTCCCCATTCATTTTTCTCATAGACTTTTCGAAAATAATTTATATCAAGACGATTGCGCCGCGGCAAAAGCCAACTCAGGTCGTGACAAATCATGACAACAAACACAATATCGTCATATAATATATAATTGGGAAGAAGTAGAAAACGGCATGATACAAGACTTTTTGTTTCGTTTTTCATCTTAGAAATTATTTTATTGTCCCAAAAGTTTGTGTGTGTCATCATGATTCGTCACGACTCGAGTTGGCTTTGTCCGTGGCGTAATCGTCTTGATATAAATTATTTTCGAAAAGTGTATGAGAAAAATGAATTGGGAAAAAGACTTCCGGAACAGGGGCGGTGACGTCACTGTGCAGCTCTATGTATGTGCTCAGTCCTGTGGATCCCCATGCCAGTGGTTAGAACGTTGCTTAATGTATCACCATTTGCATATATACTAGGGTTGTGCTGAAATATTGTTATCGTGATAATATACGTATACTTCCTCCCGCAATATACTGTATATCGTATATTCCTTAGCAAATATCGTGATATTTGCTGAGGAATAATCCCGGGAGGAAAAACGGGTCGCAGAACTAAAATGTTAAATCTTCTATAGCTGCTTCATTCTCCCAAAAAACAAACAGAAGATAAAAACAAAAAGCCTGGTATGAGAATCAGTTGAGACAAATAAAAGCTAAGATTAATAACTGAGGATATACATTAGTAAGTTCTGATTTTTACCTTCTAGTTTTTTATTTATTTATTGTTTTTAGTTTTCGTTTTTCAGCTTCAGTCACAGTATCATGATATATCGTTGATGAATTTCATGCAATATATTGATATATCTCAAGTATCGCAATAAATATCAAATATCATGATATATTCATTATCGGAGGCCTAATATCGCCACCTATATCGTATCGTGGGGGACCAATATCGTCCCAGCCCTAAATATATACAGTATAATCACTATCGGTCAGAAAACGTAAAAATAAAACCTTGGTGCTGAGGCTGCAATCATTAATCATTGAATTTAGCCATTTTGAACGACTGCATACAGAGAAATGTCCGACTTGGCGGGGGGAAAAACGCATCTGCATGACACCAGATTGAGGACTTGGACCGACTGGGTAAACATTGTAACAAGTATCAGAGCTTGTTACTTGATCCCATCTGCCACTACGGACCCCGTCGTATGATTCATTCATGGCAGATTACACACATATTCTAACAATTTATTCATGTCCACATGAAGGAGAGCCATGCGAGGACACACACAGTGCAGTTGAGGCTACAGCCACAACATCATGGCATAATGTAGTGTAGTGTAGTGTGTTGGTAATGCAATAAGCATAGCAGTGCTCTTATGGGAATAAGCAAGAGCCTCTTCGCCATCTGTGGTGCCTACCAATTATGGCAGAGACAGCCCCAGCGCTTTGGGAGGAGGAACATTTTGAGTTTCTTTACCAGTGTTGCAGACTCTATATCAAGGGTGCCCAAAAGGTAGATGGTGATCTACCAGTAGATCACAGTATGCCATGCAGGTAGATCATGTGACAGTCCCCAAAAATGTATAGATCTGTAACTCTTGGGAGCGCTAAAATGAAACCAGATCGAGGCTAATATCTAAGAGGTTTGCCTGACAAAGGTTGCGACATTGAGGGGGCAGAAAACAGTGCTTGCGTGGTGTTCATGCATCCCTGGACTGTGTAATACCCTGTCTATACTCTTAAGGATCTGGGATTACCTCCGCACTATGGGTTTTTGTACCAGCTATCTGATTGGCTATCTGGTCTCTCGGCAACGCTGACAACTTCTGATTGACTATCTCGGCTGTAGGGTTATTCTTCTGCATAAATAATAAAGCAGCTGCAACTTAACCCTCCAAGGCCCGGGCTTATTTCTACTTGAAAAAAACTGTTTTCAACCTTACGACGAGGTTGTACTACCATGAACTATTATTATTATAATATTCTAATAATTACAAAAATATATTTATTGCAGTCATTTTACATACTTTTATTAGGGTTAAAGGCTAAAGGTCAAATGTTAAATATCAAAAATTGCACTAAGTCCAGAAATTAATTAAAGAGGCTAATTGCAGCCTCTGTGGGGGTTTTGTTATGCAAATATCACAACCAATTTCAATGAAATTCTAAACAATCAATGAAAAAATAACAAAACAATGATAACATTTTTTTTTTAATAATTAAAGGGTTAATGTTGCTAAAAAGCACTGGGCCTTCTAGGGTTAAAAGATGCATCATTTCTGACACAAAAAAAAAATCATAGCTGTCAAACATGTAAAAACATCTGTCTTATCACAGAAGTACACACACAGTTCAACTGCAGACACAGTGTGGTATTTGTATTCGATATCTGAACCAGTAGAACTTAAAAAAGTTACCGGCACGACTAAAAACAGCCGCCGGGGCTTCAGTTCATGATGACAAAACTTGGCAGCATCATTAGGCATCTAAATGTAGCGCGGCTGGATACGGGGGAAACATGAACCACTTCTAATTCAAAATCAATATGGCTGGAGACAGAACAGAAGAGAGGAGAGGGAGAGAACATACTGAAGGTACAATACAGTAAAAAAGAAAAAAAAGAACATCGGGGGCACAGGGGCTAGCACGCAGAGCTCCGAGAGAGACGTCTCCGCCTTTTACTTTTAGCCGCAGCGACGTAACATTTTCCAAGGGCAGAAATGATCCACTTACACCCTGTCAAGACATTAGCCAGGAGTGCTAGGTGTCAGATTAGATACGGTCTCTCTCTCTCTCTTTGGTGCAGTGCAGGGCGGATCTAGGCATGGGCATGGGGGGCAATGCCCCCCTAAATACCCAGTCTGCCGGCCCCCCCCAAACATGATGCCATGCAAAACAACCCAAGATATTTCAAATTAAAGTGCTTATATTTAAAATGACTTGAAACACTACGACTGCTACTAACTACCTACAGCTGTGTCACCACTAAACCATTTCATCATTGAAAACAGAAAACTCTCTGAGTCAGACCTTTAGCTTTATGCATGCTGCGTGTCTGTTGCAACTTCAACAACAACTGATGTTATTATTGATGCTTTACTTGACTAATAAAAGTCCTGAAACTGAAAATGGTATGGGTGCGACTTCATCGCCCGTGGCGCGAAGCGACACGGGCGATGAAGCCGCCCCCATACCATTTTCTCTTGCCCCTCCAACATGTTCTCTTGCCCCCCCCCCCCCCCCCAAATGGGTCATGTTACATCCGCCCCTGGTGAAGTGCATCAGAACATCTCCTTCCCTCACTCCCTTCTTTTCCCTCTACCGTCAGACCAAAAAGGGGACATCGGTGCTACCGCACAGCCTATCTCTCCTATATAGGTATCTTCCACCCTGTGCTTTTAGCATTAAGGAAATCGATATTAACAAGATGGAGTCCATTCGCTGCTTTAGGTTTTATAGTTTGCGATAATGGACTTAATGCAGATCATTACCAAAGAGGAGGCAATTAAGTTATGCTCTGGTTCTTGGCATGGTACTTGGCTACAGCCGGCACTGTACACATTCATCAAAATGACCCTGTCAAGGGACAGCGCCACTGACTTACATAAAGCTTGGCTTACGTTTGGTAAGAACTTCATTAACCCATTGTGTCCTGACCCTCGATTCGAGTTTCTGACACCAGATTATACAGTAGTTCCTTGCACCAGATTATAGCTGCAGCAACATTCTAGCTTTTGACGCTAGATTCTACTGTAGCTTCCGACATAAGATTCTAGTTATTGACATTAAATTATAGTTTCTGATGCTAGGATCTACTTTTTCACACTAGAATCTAGTTTCTGACCCTAGAATCGAGTTTTTGACACTAGATTCTATAGTTTTTGACACTATATTCTATTTTTTTCTGAAAAATCTGTGTTCCTGTGTCAGTGATGCTAACATATTTCATGCCAAGGACCACCAGAATTATCCATATTTGGCTGCAGACCCCCATCTGAAAACATGTTGTTCTAGGGATCCCCCAGATGCAAAAATTCGAGTTAAAAATGTTAGCTTCCAAAATAACACACTCAGAGATTTGCAGCACATTTTCACATTTTTTCAAAAATAGCAGAACAACAAGCTCATGTCGCGCCACCGGGTGGCGCGACATGAGCTTGTTGATCTGCTATTTTTCAATAGTTAAAACACCAAAACGCGTTCAGGACACAAAGGGTTAATGCTGGGGATGGATTTACTAGACAGGGCGTTTGTTTACCTGACATTACTGTATTTCTTCCATGCACACAGTAGTCCTGTAATATCAGGCGTGACCACAACACTGTGTTTACATTGTGTTTTCCTACAGTGTTGGGGAGTAACACATTACACATTACATATTACTGTAATATCATTGGCTGGTATTCTCGAACTCTATGCAGGGCTTGACACTAACACTTGCCCGCTTGCCCGGGGCAAGTAAAAAAAAATGGTGTGGTGGTTGCCCGATCAGGCAAGTGTGCAACTTAGTGCGCTATAACACAACACAAGATAAATTTGTCTTGAAGGCGGTCATTGCGACCTGGGGTAATGAAGATGACAAATTTTAACTCTTGAGAGCGTAAAAATGAAACCAAATGGACCCACAAGGGTCCATTTGGTTTCATTTTTACGCCTGGTCATGTGATTCATATGCTGGCGCGAGCCCATACACTCCAATGCATTTAGTAACTTCCGGTTGTCACCATTCAATAGGAGTCTATGTAGCTCCTTGACTTGAAAACCTGTGACTTGACTCGACTCGACTTGAAAACATTATGACTCGACGCGACTTGAAACAACCATGCGACTTGACTCGACTTGACTCGCCCAACTGTGTGGACTCCACTCGACTTGACTCGCCCACAACCTAAAAAAACTTGACTTGCTTGAGACTTGGGACCAAATGACTTGCGCTTGCTTGAGACTCGGCTCGGAGGGACTCGTGCAATTGTCTGCTGACTTCAGCACCATAGACAGAGGCACAGCTAACCTCAGTGCAACAGCCTGACTTCAGCACCATGGATAGAGGCACAGCTAACCTCAGTGCAACAGCCTGACTTCAGCACCATGGATAGAGGCACAGCTAACCTCAATGCAACAGCCTGACTTCACCACCATGGATAGAGGCACAGCTAACCTCAGTGCAACAGCCTGACTTCAGCACCATAGACAGAGGCACAGCTAACCTCAGTGCAACAGCCTGACTTCAGCACCATAGACAGAGGCACAGCTAACCTCAGTGCAACAGCCTGACTTCAGCACCATGGATAGAGGCACAGCTAACCTCAGTGCAAGACCCTGACTTCAGCACCATAGACAGAGGCACAGCTAACCTCAGTCTGACTTCAGCACCATAGACAGAGGCACAGCTAACCTCAGTGCAACAGCCTGACTTCAGCACCATAGACCAGGGCTTGACACTAACACTTGCCCGCTTCCCGGGCAAGTAAAAAAAAAAATGGTCGGGCAAGTGAAGACTGCTACCTGGTTGCCCGATCGGGCAAGTGACCTAATCTTCTACATTCTCTAGTTGTGTAGACCTGGGCTAATCAAGATGAAGAATTTTAACTCTTGAGAGCTTAAAATTGAAACCAAATGGACCCGCAAGGGTCCATTTGGTTTCATTTTTACGTTCTCAAACATTACTGCAAAATTTCTGCAAAATCTGCAAAATTTACAATATATCTGCAAAATTTACAATATATTTTTGGGGGGCAAGTGACTATGACCTGAGGGCAAGTAGAACCTGACTTGCACTTGCCCGATGGGCAAGTGCCTCCGAGACCTTAGTGTCAACCCCTGGAGGGGCTTACCTAAAGGTCTATTGTGCCTTTATTATTAGTCTAATCTGCTGTCCAGCTGTATCTGTATTCTGTACACAGTATTAAATACAGAAATTCGAATCAAAATATAAAACTAAAACATAATGTGCATTTCAGTCTCCTCAGAGATGGGATCTAATAACGGACAGGCTTTTAGTCGCAATTTGACTTCCATTATAAAATTGTTTTTGTATAATGGATAATATTAGTTTTACAAAGTCAAATAGCACGAGAGCATGATTCATATTTAGTATTTTGCTTCCGTGGGCCTTATGCTGGCAGAGAGAGAGAGAGAGAGCACCAAGACATTTAGCAATAGATGAGACGACTGTGCACAAAGATTATATGTGCAATTACCGATTCAAATACTAAGAAAAGAGGCTTATCCTGCATGCAGGCAGAGGCAGCACCTATTTACCTTCCTAGAACGTTCTTCCATTCGATATCTCGGTGTCAAGGGGTTGGGAAATAAAAAAAAAAGAGAGAAAGGCTTGCAAACGAAATCAGCTCTGCCTTATAGTCGCCAGAGCAGAGCCAGGCCACTTCCACTTTATCAAATAATAAAAAAGTACTGATTAAAACGTCCTCTCCTGGATTAAAATTGACTTTACTTTACCTAAGGTTACCGGTTCAAAAAGAAAATCTAGTTTAAACCATTCTAAACGGGTAGATACGCCTTTAGGTGTTTTAGCTATTGAAAAAAATATCAGATCTACAAGCTCATAGCGCGCCACCGAGTGGCGCGCTATGAGCTTGTAGGTCTGATATATTTTTAAAAAATCGTGAAAATGTGATGCAAATCTTTGAATGTGTTATTTCAGAAGCAGACGTTTTTAACTCAAATCTTTGCTATACTGGGGGATCCCTAGAACATGTTTTCAGATGGGGGTCCACAGCCAAAAAAAATAGATGATTCTGGGTCATTGTTATAAAATGTCATAAAATATGTCGAGCAACACTGGCACCAAATTCAGTGTCAGAAACTAGAATCTAGCGCCAGAATCTCAAATCTAGTGTCAGGAGCTAGAATCTAGTATCAGAAACTAGAATCTGGTGCCAGAAAGTAGAATCTAGCATCGGGAACTAGAATCTAGCATCAGGATCTAGAATCCGGTGCCAGAAACTAGAATCTAGGGCAGAAACTAGAATCTGGTGCCAGAAACTAGAATCTAGACTCAGGAGCTAGAATTTAGCATCAGAAACTAGAATCTGGTGCCAGAATCTAGCATCAGGAGATAGTATCTAGCATCAGAAACTAGAATCTGGTGCCAGGAACCTAGAATCTGGTGCCAGAAACTAGAATCTGATGTCAGAAACTAGAACCTAGTGTCAGAAACTAGAATCTAGCGCCAGAAACTAGAATCTAGCGGCTGGAGCTAGAATCTAGCGTGAGAAACTAGAATCTAGTGTCAGAAACTAGAACCTAGTGTCAGAAACTAGAATCTAGTGCCAGAAACTAGAATCTAGCGCTGGAGCCTGAATCTGACGTTGGGAACTAGAATCTATATCATCGGGAACTAGGATCTAGTGTCAGAAACAAGAAATCTAGTCAGGACAAAACGGCTTAAGCAAAACGAAGCTTTTATGGCAGCACAAATTGTAAACAGCCGACCCAGGGGTCAAGAGAGATACGGCGTGACACTCAAAAGACGACAACGCCTTCTTCTTCTTCTTCTTCTTCGTTGTGCCCTTTTTTTCTTCCCCCTCCTTTCCGCCTGATACACTGTGGTTCGGACGCAGCCAAGGGAAAATTTGATTAATCCATTGTGTACTGAGCGCATTTGGGTTGTTTCAAGCGTTAACTAGCTCTAACTATTGAAAAATAGCAGATCTACAAGCTCATATCGCGCCACCGAGTGGCGCGATACGAGCTTGTAGGTCTGCTATTTTGGAAAATCCTAAAAACGTGGTGCAAATCTTAAACGTGGTGCAAATATTATCTTCTGTCTCAGCGAACGTTATTAACTCTGGGAGGGGGGGTCCCTCCATGGGATATTTTCAGATGGGGGGGGCTGTCCTCTGCAGCCTGACAAACACCGACAATTCTAAGGGTCCTTGCAGGAAATATTTTTAGCATCACTGACACAGAAATATATATATATATATATATTTTTTTTCTCAGAAAACCTAGAATCTAACGCTAGAAACTACAATCTAGGGCCAGAAACTAGATTCTAGTGTCAGAAAGTACAATCTAATGCCATGACAAAATGGATTAAAGGTGCATTATTTCAAGGTCTCGGTCCTTTAAATGTGATAAGAGTAATCTGCTGTCTGTGGGAACCGCTGCCAGCACGTGTGTCCTCTTCCTAGGTCACCCTGCGTGTACATACACATACTCTGTCCAAAAGTTCTTATCCTAAAGGCTAATTTATAGCACTGTGTGAAAATAGGGGTTAACGGGCAATTATGGGCACTGGATTTGCCCATAATCCTTAAAAGGATCCTGGCTAATAAGACAAATATGCCTGTCACATGAGCATGTTCATCCATATATTCTATAGAGCTAGATCACACGTGGCATCATCATCCTGCGCCAGGAGCAGTTCCTCTTGAGTGAAATATTCTCTATTTATGAAAGAAATAAGATGCCATTGGTGTTTTTATTTGTTTATTTTAGTTATATAGGGAAAGTATAATGTTTAAGCAATGTTTATCTTATTAGTCAGGGATCCTTTTAAGGTGTTATGGTACAATTCGAGACTATACAGTAATATACCAGGTGTCATGTTGTAATTTGGGAATTTGCAGGAGTTTGATGGTAATTTAAACGGGATTTCCGGTAATATACACAACCATATTCCAGTTTTTTTTTTGCATGTAATGAAGATGTTGCTCGACCTCTATGTCTGCATTGACTATAGGCTTGTGTTTCAGTAAGCCCCTCCCCCAAACGGCTATGGTCCAATCACAGCTAAGCATAGCATCTGATGGATAAACCTCTAGGATAAACAAATAGTTCTCCTGTATGATAATAAATAATGTCACGCATTGCATTTTTCCACTGCAAATGGCAGGCCTTGTTCACGGATTTGGGAGAGATTTTGAAGGGTTCCAAAAATGAACCAGTATTTAATGTCTGACTGGGGAGAGGGGGCGGGGCTTATGGCAAGGCCTATTGTCTCCACCAGGCCAAGGGTGTGGCCAAGAATATTTTTTGGCACGCTGTCCATACAGACATACTGTGTCTGTGCGTGTGTGTGTGTGTGTGTGTGTGTGTGTGTGTGTGTGTGTGTGTGTGTGTGTGTGTGTGTGTGTGTGTGTGTGTGTGTGTGAGGGGAACCTCCGCTGCAAATGATTCACTTGGCTTGGCTTATTACAGCGCCACCACATGAATAGAAATATATATGTACATATATGCCAATATATGCATCATATATGTTGCATGTATGCAATAATCAGGTACATATGTGCATATATGTGGATATATAGGACATATACAGACCACATTTACAGGTCGGTTCATATGATTCATATGATTCATATGGTTCATATGGTTCATATATGTTCATACACTGTATGTAGGGGGCCAATTTCATATGTGGCATACAGTATATTAAAACATATAGGTTCACATATGTAGAAGGGCAATTTCATATATGTAGGGGCAATACATACAGTATACATACAGTATATTTTCTGCACGTTCTGCACGTTATGCCTGTTATTGCAAACCGCCGTGTAAATCGCTACACCTCATCATCTCCACAGCCATGTTGTGACCAGATTTCCCCATGGTTCATTGTCATTGGCTATAA
The DNA here is from genome assembly GCA_039105355.1 of Benthosema pterotum. Lineage (NCBI taxonomy): Eukaryota > Metazoa > Chordata > Actinopteri > Myctophiformes > Myctophidae > Benthosema > Benthosema pterotum. The sequence continues at coordinate 4,947,292 of CM076986.1, forward strand.
GATTCCCATCCACTACCTGGCATAGAAAGCTAATTACCGTAAGCACTCATGTGGCATGATAACCGCTGTTACAAGGCATGAAATACAGTAACGCCTTGTGACATGCTGACTGACTACAGATCAATTATCTGCTGTACATGTACACAAGCAACAATAATAGACCTTTCCGCAAGCCCCTGCCAGCTCTATTCCTTAGTACGAAGCACCATTCCATTTCCCGTATCATTCAGCAGCTACAACACAGACAGCGGTGCCATGGGCAATAAAGCGTGGGGTTATTTCTACAATAGGCGAACAAAGATGTTGTGCAAAGGCTCTTTTTTAACCCCTTTTTTCCTGACCCCCGGTTCGAGTTTCTGACACCAGATTATACAGTAGTTCCTTACACCAGATTATAGCTGCAGCAACATTCTAGCTTTTGACGCTAGATTCTACAGTATTTTCCGACACTAGAATCTAGTTATTGACACCTAAATTATAGTTTCTGATGCTATAATCTAGTTTTTGACACTAGATTCTAGTTTCCGACACTAGATTCTAGTTTTTCTGAAAAATCTATGTTTCTGTGTCAGTAATGATAACATATTTCAAGCCAAGGACCACCAGAGTTATCCATATTTGGCTGCATACCCCCTTCTGAAACCATGTTGTTCTAGGGATCCCCCAGAAGCAACGATTTGAGTTAAAAATGTTTGCTCCCCAAATATTGCATTCAGAGATTTGCACCACATTTTCACAATTTTTCAAAAATAGCAGAACAACCAGCTCATATCGCGCCACCGAGTGGCGCGATATGAGCTTGTTGATCTGCTATTTTTCAATAGCTAAAACACCAAAACGCGCGTACACAAAGGGTTAATTAAGTTATTGTCGACACGGAGGCGTCTCAGCGGCTGAAACCTTGAACTCGAGAGACAGAGTTAACTGTTCTATTTTGCTACCTGTTGTGTGTACAGTGTCTGCCACCCACGTAGAGCGGTCACAACCTCTGTGGAGCAGAAACACAGCGCCAGTCATTCACATGCCAACGTCTATTACCTCAAGTTCTACCAGGAAAAGCTACTGGAAGTCTTGTCTTGTTAGCTGCTACAGTATATACACAACAAAAAGACAGTAAACAAGAAAAAAAAAAAAAAATAACAAGCTGGTGCTCCGATGAAATGTAGTCTACAATTGTTTGCCGTCACGGGGAAACTAGCCTGGCTTAACCTGAAATGATTTGGGCCATACCTGGGCATTATGCGGCCCGGGGTGCCAAATGCGGCCCTTTGGCTGACTCTGACCGGCCCAGGGACCACCAGTGGTCCTTGAGAGAGTTCCAGTTAAATATGGAAAGTTGGTTAACCAGATGTAACCAATTGGACCCTTGCGGGTCCATTTGGTTTCATTTTTTACGCTCTCAAGAGTTAAAATGTTCATCATGTGAATTAGCCCCAAGTCTACACAACTAGAGAATGTAGAATGTAGATCTGTATCTTTGACTGCTTGGTTTCCCAAATCCAGCCTGGAATTGTGGACAAAAGCAAAAGAAATCTTTAGTTTTGGGGTCTGTGGGGCTAAAATGTCATCAAATGGGGGTCCTCTGTGGCACAAATACTTAATAAATAGAGGGCCCTGGTGTCAAAATGGTTGCTCTTACGTTTACTTTTATCTTGAAATTAAATTAATATTACGCAGACTTTAGTTCAGCCTTTAGTCTTGGCCCTCCACAATATTGTATGTATCTCATTTGGCCCCTTGGGAAAAAATAATTGTCCCCCCCTGATTTGGGCCAACGTGGGGTGCCGTTCAAATTTGGTCAAATTTGGTTGAAGACCACTGCTTATATTATTTGTGTTGTGGTGCAAAAGTGGCGGTGTTAGGGATTTTTTTCTTTTTTTTTTCTTTTTTTGATTTGACAGAGTTTGTGCTACCCGCACGCTGGTTGTGGTGGGCCAGTCGGGGCCAAATTCACGCAAAAAAAATAAATAAATAAAAAAAAGACCGGGCCAATTTTTTTGTCCCAATCCAGCCCTGCCTACTGGCTGGGTAACATCAGGGCAACATGTTACATCACTTCCAGGAGGAAACCCAAATGCCAGAGGTGTTTCCAGGACCAGGTGAGTTTTGTTCCTTTATCATCAGACCTTTGGTCCCCCTCCAGGGCTCCGCTTGCTCATGGGCCGCGAGGAGAGGCGTTAACCTTTGAAGATAGAGCTTTAACCCATTTTTAACCTGACTAGTTTCTAGTTGCTGACACTTAGATGGCGCCAGATTCTAGTTTGTGGCACTAGATTATTGTTTCTGATGCCAAACTCTGCTTTCTGATGCTAGATTATTGTGTTTTTTTTCCCTGAAAAATCTATGCTCCTGTGTCAGTGATGCTCAACATATTTCATGCCCAGGACCACCAGAATCATCTATATTTGGCTGTGGACCCCCCATCTGAAAACATGTTGTTCTAGGGGTCCCCCAGAAGCAAAGATTTGAGTTCAAATGTTTTGCTTCTGAAATAATACATTCAAAGATTTGTGCCACATTTTCATGATTTTTCAAAAATATCAGACCTACAAGCTCATAGCGCGCCACTCGGTGGCGCGCTATGAGCTTGTAGATCTGATATTTTTCAATAGCTAAAGCATAGTAATAAACAGAACACCAAACGCGTGCAGCACACAAAGGGTTAAAAAAAAAACCCAATACCTCCGTTTTCAAGAGGGAGGGTAAATAGGGCATCTGCCACTATCAATGTTTCTTATGTATGTTCTTACGGCCGTATCCGAGGTCAAGTGTTGCGAGTGTCAAAATGTTCTTCCTCCTGCATTTTATTTATATATTTCTTTATTTTTTTTAATGCCACTGGGAGCTATTAAAGGACAACTTTATTATATATATATATTTTTTTCAACCAAGGTCCACGTTTTAGGTTTGTTATTAGAGTAAAGTAAAAGGTTTCTAAAAGTCTCATGTTTCAGTTTCTCTCTTGAGGATGTAAGAATGAAACCAAATGGACCCTTGCGGGTCCATTTGGTTTCATTTTCACACTCTAAAGAGTTAAAAATATCATCTGAAGCACTATTTAATTCAGAAGTCTACACTGTTTTGTTTGCAAAGTCCAGCCTGGAATTGTGAATGAAACCAAAAGAATTCTTTAGTTTTAGGTCTTTGGGCTAAAATGTCATCAAATGGTGGTCCGTGGCTCAAATGCTGTATAAATAGTGGTCCCTGGTGTCAAAAAGGTTGAAAAGCCCTGCATTAATCGATCTGTTGGTGAGTAGGCCAGCAACGTGCATGACATGTAAAGTTGTTTTGTCCAAAATAAAATGTTAATTTGAGGCGGTTACCATTTTTTTGTATGATGGGCTAACGTCAGATCCTACTCACCCAGAAATGACCAAAATTGTCGGGTGCTACTGTAGCTCGTACATGCACGCGCGTTATGATAATAAACATAATCACAGCGATCGGGAGCAACCATGACAACACGATGATGCCGGAAGTTGTAGGAAGTAAATATGACCCGGAAGTACTGGAAGTAGAAGCTCTTCTTCTATGTTTTCTTTTGCAACTTAGGGTGGCTCTACACTAGAGATTGCACATTCCAACTTTCGGCCGGGGGTGTGATGTCACATCTTCCTTTTTTGAATGGGTTTCAATGGGAACTTCCGTCTAGTTCCTGTCTAAATTTCGGACAGTGCTCAGACCCGCCCGCGGACAAAATTCAGACAGAAACTAGCCGGAAGTTCCCATTGAAACCATTTTAAAAAAGACGGACATGACGTCACACCCCCAGCCGAATGTGCAATCTGCAGTCTGTAGGCCCTGTTACTGACACCTAGTGGTTATAGTTATATAGGCCATAGAGTCTAGTGGAGGACCCATGTGAATGTATTGACGCTATTTTAATGGGCCGGGAATGCTTATATACATGCCGAGCACGTCTTTGGGAGTAAAAGCGTTAAAGGCAGTACTTTGGAGAAATCACAAATTGTTACTTTCCTTCGCGTTCTGGTTGCCGCACATCTCTCATCCCTGTCTCTTTGTGGCCATAAAAGCCGAGACAACAAACGATAAAAAACAGCCTGCGTGGCGGCGCTTGATTTAAAGCTTTCTGCATGTCACTTTTTGCTGCATTTTTTGCCACGGCACTAAAACCTATAATCCGTTGTTATCATGCGCGCCGTTTTTTTTCCGTGATCCACAGACCGGTAATGTCCTCTTTAATGACGACATTGTCCTCACTGAGCTCTTCATGGACGTTAACTTTTATTGCATAATAGCTCTGGCTTTGACGCTACACCAAGTTTTGACTTTACGGCCGTTCATAAACACTGACCACAATTGCACATTATAGCCCCGACGTTTTTAACCCTGTGTGTACTGATCAGATTCTAGTTTCTGATGCTAGATTCTAGTTCACAGCGCTAGATTCTAGTTTCCGATGCTATATTCTAGTTCACAGCGCTAGATTCTAGTTTCTGACGCTAGATTCTAGTTCACAGCGCTAGATTCTAGTTTCTGACACCAGATTCTAGTTCACAGCGCTAGATTCTAGTTTCTGACACCAGATTCCAGTTCACAGTGCTAGATTCTAGTTTCCGATGCTAGATTCTAGTTCACAGCGCTAGATTCTAGTTTCCGACGCTAGATTCTAGTTCCTCATGCTAGATTCTAGTCCCCTACGGTAAATTCTAGTTCCTCTCAGTAGATTGTAGTTTCTGAAGTTAGATCCCAGGTTCTGACACTAGATTCTAGTTCCCGATACTAGATTCTAGTCCATGACACTAAATTCTAGTTTGTGACACTAAATTCTAGTCCCTGGCACGAGGTTCTAGTTTTTCCAGAAAAAAATCTCTTTCTGTGTCAGTGATGCATGACATATTTCATAGGAAGGACCCCCCAGAAATATCTATTATTTTGCTGCAGAACCTCATCTAAAAACATGTTGTTCTGGGCGATCCCCCAGAAGCAAAGATTTGAGTTAAAAATGTTTACTTCCGGAAAAAAACGTATTCAAAGATTTGCACCACGTTTTCACAATTTTTCAAAAATAGCAGAACTACAAGCTCATATCGCGCCACTCGGTGGCGCGATATGAGCTTGTAGATCTGCTATTTTTCAACAGCTAAAACACCACGACGTGTTCACTACGCAAAGGGTTAAAGTGTAAAGTAAAACAAAGTCCTTGAAATTGCCCATAAGGAGAATCCATGGCCGTAATAAGGGCGAGTGCATGCAGACCAGTCGTCGTGTATATAGACGATGCGAAACTCCACTGTAATTCCCCCGGAAGGAAGGAAGGGTTGTACTTATTAAGAACCCTGAGATTCATCAGGGAAATGGCCGGCGGCCATCGAATGCCAATAACGAAACCTTTTCCTTTTGCAACTTAAAAATTGGAAGAACTACTGTACCGAAAATGATTCAGCACATTTCACCGATCAGGGAAGAAACTTCCAGGAATGATAATGTAGTCTAGAGATACTACATGTGTGTGTGTGTGTGTGTGTGTGTGTGTCTGCGTGTATGTGTGGTAAATAGTGCGTGGGTGGTAAATAGTGCATTTATGTAGCGTGCTTTACATACATTCCCCTATTCACAGTGCAGAAGCCAAGCAAGATAACATCATAGGTGGATCTAGACATTATGGGCCCTTGGGCCGCCGCCAGCCAAAAAGCCATTTTCTTCCCTTCGCAGCATATAGTGTCTGCACTAGGGGTGAGACCGTTCACTTAGTCCACGGTTCAGTTCATACCTCAGTATGCACTAGGCCTGTCTTATATTGCAGTAGGCCTGTCTTATTCCTTTTCATTATTTACAGAAAAAAAATGTATATTGCTTTTTTTAGTTGTGCCTCATTATTAGGCTATTTTCAAGGGAAATATAAAATACCTAGGCTAATAAAAAGAATGCACGTTTCAGTTAAGTATCAGGCAGGTAGCATGCAGACATGCAGCATTATAGACAGACAACAAAGTTAAATTAGTTTAGTTTACAAGACAATATCTGCTTTATTAATAAGGATATTTTTTATCCATACTATAATTAAGGAAATGTGTCTGTCTTAACCGATGTATTGCGGTTCATTAGCGCGTATAGAGCCTTGGACCCCATATTGAACAGTTAGTTCGTTTTTTTTTTTTTTTTTCGGTGAATTGTCCCACCCCTAGTCTGCACACATACACGACAATTATGACCATAGGCCTGCAATATTCACCTGCATTTCAGCAGGATTTACAGCAAGGGATTGCTTGATAATAATAAACAGCCAAATTAATGCAAACTTTTTTTTAAACACTTGCAGTAATGTAACATATCATGATGGTTCAGGACTTTTATGGTTATTTTATTGACACAACGAATCAGTTAATAACAATGACATGGACCGTGCACTGGACTGTCACCCCTGTTTTGGCCCCTTCTACATACAGAGCCAGGATTTGAACCACGGACCCACGGATCACTGGACAAAATGCTCTATGTCTGTATGGAGAGATATAGAGTAGGCTCTCATGATCTGCCTAAAGTGAACAGAATCAGGACACATGTACTGTATGAAATACAGCTTTCCAACCACAACACAAACGATACGGCCTTTCCTGAGTCCTGTCACACACTTCACCACAGTACACCACAGTGTACTGTGTGATACACCGTATAGATTATGTTTTGGGCCTATAATTATTGACAGTGACAACGTAGACAGGTCTCTTTTGCTTGATAAACAAAGCATTGTGCCAATGTGGCACAGTACATGCAACCATATCATGGTCCCAGACCCATTCAATTTAACTACAACTACATGGGAGTAGTCTAATTGTAGACACTCAAGCTTCCTTTTAAAGAGGGGATGCCGTGATTTTTGGATTTTTTCTCTTTTTTTTTTTCAATTTTGTACATGTTTAAGAGGTGACAATATGTAAATAGACCCCTTGGTGTGTTTTTTATGTGCAATGATGTCTTCCCTTTGTATTTAGGGTTTCTTCCTGGAGGCTGAACCTTTCCAGACAAACGTGCGAATGAAAAAAACTTCAATATAGTGACATCATGTGCTCAGCCCCTCCCCTAACTCCTCCCCCTTTATCATGCAACTAAAGCTGTGAGCGTGGCTTCAGTTCAGGTGGATCTCCACCCATCACCACCCACCAGGCAAACCAGGCATACTTAATGAACTGGTAGGGTGGAATCATAAAAATGACAGTTTAACAAACACTGTACACTTTTTGGGGAAAAAAATCTTACTTTTCATATAACATACCTGATGATCATGTTTTAGAATAGAAAAAAATCATGGCACTCCATCCAATCGAAAGACCTCCATCACATTAGGATCTATGCAAAAAGACACATGGCATGCTATCCTGTGTTGCCATCGGGGTGTTGCAGCGATGGCCCTGCCTTTGACACTGCTGTATGTCTGCTTCTCTGTGTTTTGCCACCGCCTCCCTCGGTTCGTGTCACGATCGCACACTAGCATCCAAACGCTCATCCTGACTTCCAAATCTGCAATTCAAATGGTTAAGAATATGCAGAATAGGCCAGATGGTCCACCACAGCTTGCGATTCCCCCCAGCCCATCAAATGAGCACATTCCCGGGGTCTATTCTTATGCATCCCGTTTAGCCAATAATTCCCAAATATTTACAAGGCGCAAGCTGCTCTCGATTAAACCGCTGCGCCCCCCGATTTACAAAACGAAAACATCATTCCGTCATTAACCCATTTTTGTCCTGACTAGATTCTATTTTCTGACACTAGATTCTAGTTTCTGACGCTAGATTCTACTTTCTGACATTATATTCTAGTTCATGATGTTAGATTCTACTTTCTGACATTAGATTCTAGTGTTTCTGATGCTAGATTCTACTTTCTGACACTAGATTCTAGTTTTTGATGCTAGATTCTAGTTTCTGATGCTAGATTCTAGTTTCTGACACTAGATTCTAGTTTCTGATGCTAGATTCTAGTTTCTGACGCTAGATTCTAGTTTCTGATGCTAGATTCTAGTTTCTGGTGCTAGATTCTAGTTTCTGATGCTAGATTCTAGTTTCTGATGCCAGACTCTAGTTTCTGAAGCCAGCTTCTAGTTTCTGGCACTATATTCTAGTGTCTGACGCTAGATTCTACTTTCTGAAGATAGATTCTATTTCCTGATGCTAGATTCTAGTTTCTGGCGCTAGATTCTAGTTTCTGGTGCTAGATTCTATAGTGTCTGACTCTAGATGGATTGTAGTTTGCCAAGGACCATCAGAATTATCTATATTTAGCTTAGGAGTACCTCCATCTGACAAGTTAAAAATGTTTGCTTGTGAAATAATATATTCAAAGATTTGCGCCAAACTTTCACATTTTTTTTTCAAAAATAGCAGACCTACAAGCTCATAGCGCGCCACTCGGTGGCGCGCTATGAGCTTGTAGATCTGCTATTTTTCAATAGCTCAAGTATAATATAATGCTTAGAACACCAGAACGTGTCACGGTACAGAGAGGCTTAAGGTGAGCTCCCGATTACGTGCCGGGGTGATGACTTAGCTTGATAACAAAGATAATAGCGTGACACGGTGTTCCGAATTAAGCTCCACTGTCAGTTTCGCTCGGTATCACATGTCAAAACAAAACGGAGAGGAGAGGAAGCTCATCTCAGAGACAGAGAGACGACATGCAGGAATCCAAACATGTTGCCTTTGCCCTTGTCTGTTTGTTTGCACGTATTGTGCCAGTTCTGTCATAAAAAGCTGTCAGTCACAGACACGCTTAACCCTTTGTGTACTGAACGCGTTTTGGTGTTCAACACATTATGCTACACCTTGGCTATTGAAAAATATCAGATCTACAAGCTCATATCGCGCCACCGAGTGGCGCGATATGAGCTTGTAGCTCTGATATTTTCAATAAACAAATTGTGAAAATGATGTGCACATCTAATAATATATTCTATTTGACACCTGATGGTAGTTTCTGATGCTAGATTCTAGTTTCGGACTTGTTTCTGATGCTAGATTCCGACAGATTCTAGTTTCTCTGAAAAATCTATGTTCCTGTGTCAGTGATGCTTAACATATTTCATGCAAAGGCCACCATAATTAACATATTTCTGGTGGTCCATTTGGGGGTCCATTTTGTTGCGGACCCCGCATCTGAAAACATGTTGTTGTAGGGATCCCCCAGAAGCAACGATTTTAGTTCAAAATATTTGCTTCGGAAAGAATATATATTGAAAGATTTGCATCACATTTTCACAATTTAAAAAATATATATATATATCAGATCTACAAGCTCACAGCGCGCCACCGAGTGGCGCGCTGTGAGCTTGTAGCTCTGATATTTTTAATAGCTTAAGTTTAACATAATGCATTGAACACCACAATGCGTACAGTAATGGGTTAAACTCTCTCTCCCAAAAACATGAGCCCCGCACACAAATCCCTCACAATATTTTTTTAAGCAATTTTAGTCTGTCAACCTTCGGGGGCTTTTATGGACCCTGTGCATTTTGGAAAGAAAAAAAAAGTAGTAGAAAAAAAAAAGAAAGATCATTTGAATCGTAAATCCCCTCCGCCCTGACAAGTCAAATGCTCTCTGACAAACGAACAATGTCAGCTCCGCTGACAGGGCCTGACTCTCGTACACACGTACACACACACACACACACATTCACACACACACACACACGCACACGCACACACGCGGACACGCTGTGCCAGGAAGTCATCTCCCAAACTGTCTGTCAACAATGGCACCAGAATCCATTTCACTTTCAATTCAACACACAGTCCTCACCCGCCCCTCCTCGATAGACATGACTTCCAACAAGTGTCCGCACTTAAACTCTGGAGTTTAAGGGATAGTTCAGATTTTTGAAACTTAACTCATTTACCGCAAGCGCGTCCGTCGTTTTCTGCTATATGCCACGGCTCAAGCTAGTGCATTCGGTAAAAAACCCTTATTTTTTTTTTTATTTGATTTGATTTGATTTATTTAGAAAAGCAGACATATCAATCATTGAAGTCAGCGATTCAAGGATAACCAAGAAAAGTCCTAGGACTTATTTCCGCTTGGGTCCTCTACACTGAACATAAGTTAACAAAAGTGCACAGAATACACGCCCCCATCTCCAAAAGGGGATGTCTATGCTGACCATTCATAGTGGGACATTTTCGATTAACCATATCTTTGTCTTTTGTTTAAAGGACCTTAAGTTAGAAGTCCGTTTTAAATTCGCTACCAGACTATTCCACTGTGTGGCTCCTATGTAAATAAATGAGCCTTTGCCCACCTTGCTTTTAAAAGACGGCAGCACCATATCAGCTATACTGGCTCTAGTAAAATGGTTGTGTAGTTCGTGAACCTGCGTGAAACATGCCCTTAGCACCGTTGGAACCTCTCCATATTTAATTTTATGGACCATGATTAATCTAGCCATTGTGACTCTAAGATCAATTGGGAGCCAATTTAAATCTCTAAAATGTTCCCTTCCTACGTGGGATCTAGGATCCATCCCCAGAATAACCCTAATCAACCTGTTTTGCGCCGATTGAAGTTTTATCTTCAAGGACTTGATCAGACCCTCAAACCAAGAGGTACTTGCAAAGTCAAAGTGGCACATAATAAGAGAATTAGCTACCACTACCTTCGTCTCCCTATCCATGAATCTAGCTGTTCTGGCTAGAAATTTGGTCAGTCCTGAGACCTTATTAAGTACCTTGTTGGCCATGTTACGGCCTCCCAGGTTGCCTTCCAAGATACATCCTAGATATTTTACGGAGGATTTTGCTGTTATACAGTCCGAGTTTAGTTTTATTTTGAAGTCTGTACTTCTTCCAAGCTTAGCTTGGGAGCCGAATAGGATGGATTCAGTTTTCCCTTGGTGTAGAGATAGTTTATTATCTACAAGCCAAGAGTTGACCTTAGCCAATTCCTCACTTAGTGCACTTTCTAATGTGGCTTGGTCTTTATGGGACATGAAGCGCCAGATCTCCTAAACAGGATGTGTGATGACGTCATGCTGTTTCTGGTGTCTTGACTAACCTGTCCTCTCACGATCTGAGCAAAAAGTTCCGGGTCAAAAGTCAGGAAGTGATGTCTAGCCCTAGTGGATCTACCCGTGTGCCCACGACATTCAGGGGCAGATTCCAGGAAAGGCTTTTGAATGCATTGGATTGAATGGGTGCGAATGGGACAAAAAAATTGTCCCATTCGCCCATTCTGTCCCAAATGAAAGTCAGCCACGGGATCTTTATCAGACGATGCGCTCGGACTAATAGATGGATTAAAGAATGAAATCTACGTTTCGTCGTGTTCTGCACCTTCGCCTCCTCTGCCAGCTGAGGGACCCAGATAAGAGACGGACCGGAACTAAGTTCCTGTGTGCGCCGATCTAACTTGTCCGACGGGAAACATGGACCGAAATATGAAATATGACTTTTACATGAAAATCGCTGGCACTACCTACCTAAAAAAAAAAGTGCTGGCAAAGTTGTATTAACTCTTTGACCGCGGGCGCATCTTCTTTGTTTTCTCCCCATTGCCACGGCTCAAACCAGTGAAATCGGTAAAAAAAAAAAACTTATTTTGAAGCCCCAGATCGCCTAAACAGGAGGGGGGTGCCGTCATGCTTATTTCTGGTGTCTTGACTAACCTGTCCTCTGACGATCTGAGCAAAAAGTTCCGGGTCAAAAATCAGGAAGTGACGTCTAGCCCTAGTTGATTTACCCGTGCGCAAACGACAACCAGCCCCGGAATCCGAGGCGAGCCTTTTGAATGCATTGGATTGAATGGGTGCAAATGGGACAAACAAAACAAGTTGTCGCGGCAATTCTGTTCCAAATGAAAGTCAGCAACGGGATCATTGTCAGACGATGCGCTCGGACTAATAGTTGGATTAAAGAATGAAATCTACATTTCGTCGTGATACGAGCCGTCGGCGTGACTGGCGTGCGTAATAATCTAACAGGAAATCAACGAGGACCGCGAGATCGGCAGGTAAACGATTAATGCTCAACTATTGCTCATTGTCATTCATCATTATTATTTCATGTGAGAGATGTCCAGGTTCTTACCACGGTGGTCCGGGCGGGGTCTTGCCAGCAGAGTTCTCCACTGTCGTACTTCATCTGACAGTACAGGTTTCCTGCTGTTCCAACGCAAGAGCTCCACAATCTGGAATGAGAAGGAAGGGAAGTTCAGCTTTGTTTATGTAACAGTGCCCTATGCTATCGCTCAAGCCAGTGCAATCGGTAAAAAAAAACCAAAACTTATTTTGAAGCGCCAGATCTCCTAAACAGGATGTGCGATGACGTCATGCTGTTTCTGGCGTCTTGACTAACCTGTCCTCTGACAATCTGAGCAAAAAGCTCCGGGTCAAAAGTCAGGAAGTGACGTCTAGCCACAGACAATCCACCCGTGCGCCACAAACAACGACATTGGAGATCCCCAGAAAAGGCTTCTGAATGCATTGGATTGAATGGGTGCGAATGGGACAAAATAAATTAAAATGGACGCGCCCATTGTCCCAAATGAGAGTCGGCAACGGGATCTTTATCAGAAGATGCGCTCGGACTAATAGTTAAAGAATGAAATCTACATTCCGTCTGAACTATCCCTTTAAACTCTGAGTTAACTGAACACAGGGGCTGTATACTGATGACACACTGTCAGCAAAGCAGTGATGTTTGCAGGTATATCTCCCTCCTTGCTCTTACTCGTTAAATACCCAGCTCCCTGCTGCATGCACGGCGCCGTTCCTCTAAATTTAGATAAAAATCCCATTAAGCTTGAAAACAGCGCTGACACACCAGGGGAGTATAACTCCGACGACGCAGCCTGTGTGGATGTATATACGTAAAATCAGGAATTAACTTTCTTTTCTAGTGGCATTATTCTGCCACGCTGCGTTAGTCACACCTCAAGATATGCCGGGTGTACTCTGTTGTGTACTCTGCTGTTGTACGTGGGGAAGTGGGGAAGTGGGAAAAAAGGAAGAAAAAAAAGGAATATATACAGTATGCACCCTGTAACAACATTTAGTGCAAATATCCGATATCTAACCTAAAGAAAAAGGGAGTGAGTGAGTGAAGCTGTGTGCACTCTATTGGTGAAACAGCACCCCCTGTTGGTGCACTAAAACTAGTGTAGGGCAGGGATGCCAAACTCAAATACACTATTCATAATATGCTTCCACTTCCATACAGAAATATATCCATAGTGCACACTATTTTAGCGATTAGCTTACATGACCTACAGTCAGTGTTGCGAACTGCCAAAATGCAAAATGCACTGGTGGGAGTAGTGGCACTTCCAAAATGCACTAGAATGCGCTAGATGCTTGCCTGGATTGTGTGTAGACTTCATAATTCATAATTCACATGAATATTTTTAACTCTCGAGTGTAAAAATGAAACTTGGTTTCATTTCTACGCTCTCAAAGAGTGGTTAACATCTAGTTAACCAACTGACCACTGAGTGAAAACCCACTGTCATCGGAGGGAAAATGGTGAAAAACAAGGGTTTCATCTCCGGCGCCTGTAAGACGATTTCACCACCAACTCACCAGCAAAAAAAAACACGAGATTTTCCGCCAGGAGCTTTTCACTAATTTTGGCACTATGGGGGTCTGGAAAAAAGCTAAATAAATGTGCCTAGAAATGAGAAAGTTTGATAACCCACTGACATAGAGACAACAACGTGCTTCATGTTGTGTAGAAATAAGAGCTCCTGGCCACTGCGCCGGTGGGTATGAGCGCCGTGGGACTGTGCTGAAGCCTACAGGCTAGTGTTCAGCCTCCTCCTCCTCGCTATAGATATTATGGCACTCCAGGGCCTTGCTGTTCACATATCATTGCTGCCCTCTGCAGTTACAACCCTATTGGTTTCCTAATGAAGATGACAGGCCAAATGAGTTGATAACTGAGGGCTGTTGTGAGCTCTTTAATGTACCATGAGGCTTTGGTTAGACAAAGAGAATGTGTTGCACGTAGGTAGGCTGTATTAGCCTATTCTGTGCCATGAAAAATAGAATTCTTCTTCTTCTTATTATTATTACCCATGTTACTACTGTATTGTCCCGAATATAAGACAACTCTGGCTATATAAGACAAATCCCATTTTTCAAGACTCATTTGTAGTGTTGTAGTTCTCGAGGCATTGTCTCGTCTCGAGATATTTTCAAGAACGTTTTTTCGTTGTCTCAGTCTTGTTTTTGTCTCGCTTTGTTTCGTCTTGGTCTCGTCTCGACCCCGCAGCTTCATTTGTCTTGTGGTCTCGTCGTGTTCTCGTATAATTTCATCTCGGTCTTGTCGCGACCTCGTAGCCAACGTCTCGGGTCTCGATCGCCGACAAGACCTCTGGAGACACAAGACAATGCAAAGGAAAAGTTCTATTCATTGTGCGGAGCGAGGAGGACCCATTCATAAAGACAGCTGTGGAGCGAGATCCAAAGCCATCTAGTGTCAGAGTTGCGGTATATTGCGAGGTCAGAAACTGAGCGCTATACAGGGATTGACACTAAGGTCTCCGAGGCACTTGCCCATCGGGCAAGTGCAAGTCAGGTTCTACTTGCCCTCAGGTCATGGTCACTTGCCCCCCAGGTTCCTGGTGGTCTCCAGTTAAGTTGGTTAACCAGATGTAACTCTTGAGAATGTAAAAATGAAACCAAATGGACCCTTGTGGATCCATTTGGTTTCATTTTTACACTCTCAAGAGTTAAAATTCATCATCTTGATGTAGAAGATTAATGGTCATTTTGATGTGTTAATTTGCCTGTTTTGTTTCCCAAATCCAGCCTGGAATTGTGGATATCTAGAAAGCAGTGAAAGACACAGAGGCAGAGTGCAATGACTGCCTTCAAGACAAATCTATCTTGTGTTGTGTTATAGTGCACTGCACTATGTTGCACATGCACACTTGCCCGATCGGGCAACCAGGTAGCAGTCTTCACTTGCCCCACCATTTTTTTTTTTACTTGCCCCGGGCAAGCGGGCAAGTGTTAGTGTCAAGCCCTGGCTATAGAGCTGCTCTTGAATCTGCGTCCACTGCAGATTCAGCTGGTCGGTGGGTCCACACCTGTGGTGTCACACGCGCCTCAGCCTCGTATCCCCTTCAGGGCCCAAACAGTACGCGAGTACACCGGTCTTACTACCAACAGCCTGCATCACACCAGCAGAACGGGACCATGCAATTAATGACAGATGGCCCTGTGAATGACCACGTCCTTGAGCTGGGGGTGGGGGGGGGGGGGGGGGGGGGGGGGTGGGGGGGTGCTTATTGGCACCTCCCACTAATTGTATACATATAACACAACTAAAAGCATAATAAATCTGAGGAGTGAGGGAGCGCTTTATGCAAGCTCTCTAGCTCTCTCTCTCTCCTCTCCCTCTCCCTCTCTCTCTCTCTCTCCCTCTCCCTCTCCCTCTCCCTCTCTCTCTCTTCTCTTTTCTCTCCCTCCCTTTCGCCAAGCAGTAAATTGCTCCACTCTTGAAATATCTACAACCTTATGACTCCCACACTGCATTAGCTTAATTGCTTTTTTTTCCTCCTTCTCGCTTTTTCCCCCCCAACCACCACCACCACCACCTCCACCGAACGGATTCTAAGGCCTCGTGCAAGGAAAAAATATACTGTATATAACCCATTTTGACACACAAAACAATATAGAGTCTACAAAATCTTCACTCATATAGAAAAAGCATATGGGCCTAGATTTTCGTCAGTGTTAAACCCCTTATCCCTTAACATGTTTGGCTTTCAAAATATATATATATAAAAAAAAACATTTTTCAATAGTTAAAATGGCCAGTCTGCTCCCAACGTGTCAATAGATTGGCACGTTGAACTATTCCAATGGGTTTTTCTAAATAGGAAAAAAAGGCAAGAATAGGCATAAGGGGAAAATGGAGCCCAGAATATTCAAAGATTTGCGCTGCGTTTTCACAATTCCCCTCCCCCCAAAATAGCAGGTGTTCACGCCACAGAGTGGGGCGCTATGAGGCGTGTACACCTGCTATTTTTCAATAAAACTTAAAACAACCCGTACATAACGGGATAAGGGAAAAAAAAGGGGCGTCGTCATCGTCGAAAGCAATTGGAGCGTTCTCCTCCTTAACGTGATTTGTAGAAATTGTGAGGCGATTTTGTGTCATTTTCCGCCATAAAGTGGTTTGCGGGGAGAGATCAAGGGACATGGAATCCTCCAGACGCGATCGAGGAGGGAGGTGGCTAAAAATTTTCAAACGTACGTGGCTGAGTGTTCATAAAGGGCACTCGAATTTTCCCCCCGTCGCCGTCGAGTGTTAAGACCGAGGCAACGCGCCGCCGCGGCCCCCTCCTCTTCACGGTGTCATCGTAATTGCACGAAACCTTTCACACGGCTGCGGTGCCCCCCCACCTCTTCAACCGCCTATAAATTGCGAGGATATTTATATAAACTAAAAGCAGCCGTTCCCAAGCCGACGGGCAACACGCGCCGGGTTCACAGACCCTGGGAAAAAAAAGGAAAAAAAGAAAAAAAAAAGAAATAAATAAATAAAAACACACGCGCCGCAAATACTGTATGTGATCTCCTGCCTGCCTGGCTGGGCGCGTGTGCGCCGCACACGCGCCTCACTCTCAGCCGCTTCCTGGCGATTTCCTTTGAAGTTTTTTCTTGCCGAAACTCTTGCTAATGAGGCCATTTCTGTACCGAGTTCACCTGAGGAGCCTCTGTATCTCTCTCTCTGTCTCTCTCTCTGTCTCTGTCTCTCTTCACAGCACAGGCTGGTGTCCACACACACACACACACACACACACACACACACACACGCACGCGTGTCTGTTGCAGACAGCTTGTGTCACCGTAGGGTTTTCCCCATGTGCACCAAACGGCCAAGTGGTTCCTACTAGTACCCCGCAGACCCTCCCTTCCCTCCCCTCCCCCACCTCACCCTGCATGGGACTCATTACGGTGGAGAGTGATGACCACGATGCTTTGGAGCAGCTGCTGTGTAAGGACGTACTCTGCTGCCTGCCAGGCCAGGGCCAGGGCCAGGGCGGATCTATCTAGGCATAGGCACGGGGGGAGGGGGGCAATGCCCCCCCTAAATGCCCAGTCAGTCTGCCCCACCAAACAAACATGATGGCATGCAATACAACCCAAGATATTTCAAATTAAAGACAGTGCTTGTATTGAAAATGTTTTGAAACACTACTACTGCTACTAACTAACTACAGCTGTGTCACCACTAAACCAACAGCATTTCATCATTGAAAACAGAAAACTCTCCGAGTCAGACCTTTAGCTTTATGCATGCTGTGTGTCTGTTGCAACTTCAACAACAACTGATGTTATTATTGATGCTTATACTTATACTGCCTAATAAAAGTCTTGTAACCGAATATGGTATATACCATTTTCTCTCGCCCCTCCAACATGTTCTCTTGCTCCCCCAAATGCGACATGTTATATCCGCCCCTGTGCCTCTCTCTCTTTCCTATCCGTGTAACTCTCTCTATTCTAATAAACTTGTCCAAATAAACCCGTACCAGCCGACTCCTCAAGTTCTTCACTCCTAACCTACACTGCACCCCCCAATTGGGAGATGTTACATCCGCACCTGCTGCCAGGAGGAGGTGGTGGTGGGGAAACAACCAAGGCTCGCTGTTCGCTGCAAGGCCAACAGGGGAAATTCCTGGAAAAGTGGCACCGCCGCTCGTGGTAACAAGAATGATGTCCTGGCCTCTCCTTTAAGTACCTTCGGCTCGGTGTGGCTATTTTTGCGCCCGTCTTTATGAAAAAGAAAAAAGTTGGCAAATGTGAAACGAATTGTGCAGATCTGCAACAGCCTTGTGAGAGCATGGAAATATAGGCTAGTTTGTATGGGGCCTTTCAAACCTGGAGCAATAGACTCATGTGTTAAAGGGTAAGACCACTTTTTTATGATGTATTTTTTGTGTGTGTAGTTACCTTGCCTTGATGTAATTCCAGATGTGGACAAGAGATATAAAAAACTGGTTCCAGTGATTATGAAATGATATTTCAAAATATGCCCCTCAATGACTTACTGTACATTGTACACTAACACAGCTCTCAAAGTCACTCTTTTAGTACACAAGCAAACACTTGTGTACTAATAGTACACAAGTGTACTAACACTACAGAGCACCAAGTCACCACTCATGTGGTTTTATTTTTTTTTACTAAAAAAAAATGTTAAAGGGGAAGTCCACCCATTTTCATTTTTTTTTTTTCTGAGAGCGTACAAATGCAACCAAATGAACCCTAACGGGTTCATTTGGTTCCATTTGTACGCTCTCAGAAAAAAGAAGCGTCTAAAGAAATCCATTAACATGGTGAAAATACATCTTGATGAGGTCATCAAGACGTTTCACCATGTTAGTGGTTTTCTTCAGACCTCCATTTCTTGGGAACAGAGAATGGGGGAACATTTTTATCATGTCCACCCAGCACCTCTAGGGTATACTAATGACATATTAGAATGTTGAAAATGGGTGGACTTCCCCTTTAACTTACTGTTGATTTTACGATTTAAGATTTTGGATCCACGGATCCAATCCAGGTTATATTTTTAATGAAAAATGCTAAAATCATCAAATCAAATCATTTTTGAAAAAAATAAATGAATCCACTTGCGTCTAAATCAACTTTGTGTTTGTTCATGTACTGTACAAAAAGAGTGACTTTAAGAGACATTTTAGCGTTCAAAGTAAGTCAGTGAGGGCCATATTTTGAAGTATTTCTAATCACTGGATGTTTTTTTTATTTCTTGTCCACATTTAAAATGACATCATGGCAAGGAGACGTGATCATAGAACAAAAAAAAAAATCTGAACAGAATCCAGGTCTGGATTGACAAGTGTGTGCATGAAACAAAGACAAATTAACAGGACTGTGTGCTCTTGGGTTAATACAATGCATTACACAGATCTCATAGAAAACCTGAGCCACGTGTTATTATTGTTTCCCTGCAGGGGCGGATCTAGGCATAGGCATGGGGGGGCAATGCCCCCCTAAACACGATGCAAAACAACCCAAGATATTTCAAATTAAAGTGCTTATATTTAAAACGATGTGAAACACTACTACTGCTACTAACTAACTACAGCTGTGTCACCACTAAACCAACAGCATTTCATCATTGAAAACAGAAAACTCTCTGAGTCAGACCTTTAGCTTTATGCATGCTGCGTGTCTGTTGCAACTTCAACAACAACTGATGTTGTTACTGATGCTTTACTTGACTAATAAAAGTCCTTCATTGCTTCATTGCTTCATTTTCTCTTGCCCCTTCAAAATGTTCTCTTGCCCCCCCATACAGGACATGTTACATCCGCTTCCCAGTGTGGACGGCAATTATCTTTGGGATTCGTTGTACGGCAAACTGAAAATAGGCCATCTTCGGTATTTGACAAACCATATGGATCTTATGTTGTTCAAAATGTTTAAAGCCTTGAAAGAGCAATGTGAGATTCGTGACCAAAGAGCATCATGGACAAATAATTAGCTATTGACAGAGCAGCCAGGCCTGACACATGTGCAATCATCGTAAAACCTCTTAGGCAAAGATTTTCAATGCCTTTCCTCGCTATCTTAAACAAATGTGCCCCGGCACAGACACATGTACAGAGGTGCGATCAATCGCTGATATCGACGCGGCAAAACATGAAAAACAGGACCGAGGTATTGGCTCACCCGACACATGCGAGCATTGATTACCACCACCTCCATTTCATTGAAAGTAACCGTTCACCCACAACCCTTTGATCAACAATTTTCACCTACAGATTATGACCCACAAGCGGACGCGATCAATGTCGATCCAATCATGTGCGCAGCAAGTACGGAATGTGTTTTATCGCGTTATTTAAAGCCAGGATCAAACGGAAATGGCAATTTTATTATCAATCCCACTTGAGTTTCTGAACCAATCAAAGTGCCGCAACATTTCAGGCGATGGGTCGGTATAGCTATGATAGCTAATGCTACTGGGCAAGACACGTGGTGTATTCGTTTACAACAGTGGTTTTCAACCATTTTGAAACCAGGGTATTGAGAATTTGAGCCACGGACCACCATTGGAGGACATTTTAGCCCCACAGATCACAAAACTAAAGATTTCTTTTGTTTTTGTCCACAATTCCAGGCTGGAACAGTCTACATTTTCTGTAGTTGTGTAGACTTGGGCGAATTCAGATTGCGGGTCCGTTTGGTTTAATGTTTACACTCTCAAGAGTTACATCTCGCTAACCAACTTTACATCGTTTAGCCTGGGGACCACCTGGAACCCACTCAAGGACCATTGGTGGTCCCCGGACCACCACTCGGCGAACGCAAGCTCAGTCGTGTGTCTCGAATGGGGATTCTTTAAAGGGGAACTCCACCCATTTTCACATTATAATGTGTTATTAATATACCTTAGAGATATTGTGTGGACATGATAAAAAGTTCCCCCAATTCTGTATTTCCTAAAAATGGAGGTCTGAAAAAATCATTAACATGGTGAAATACATCTGATGACATCATCAAGATGTATTTCACCATTTTAATGATTTTCTTTCAGAGCCCTAAATGGACCCGCTAGGAAAATCCTCTCAGGAACATTTTGAAAATGGGTTGCATTCCCCTGTGATAAACATAATCTACAAACACCACCTGTGTTTGGAGTACGATTCAGAAATGGGAGTAAAAACAGGTTCATTTCTATTCACTTTTATCGATGTGGACCTCTAGTCTACACGTCAACACACAGCATGTTTTTGTTTTCAGAAAGTAGTCATTTAAATTCTGTTTTCATTGAATACACGGAAATGAAAAATGTCCCCATTTATTAGAATTAATTGTTAGCTGTGTTCATGTAATGACCATTTCTGGGACTTGAGAGGTACAGGCATTCATTGGCTGAGTGGTCCAAGCCCATGCCACATCAGCCCCGTCTCACAGATAGTACTACACTACGCACGGAATGCCACCTACGAATTGCGTGCATACACTCCTAGTTAAAGGAAAAATCTGTGAATATGCACTTGGGCGTGGTTTTGACAAACACGGAAGTGGCTGGTTGGGGGTGGGGCAGTTTGGGTTTTACAATATTTACTATTCTGTCCCTAACACATCGCAACTCGGACGCGGCTGAGTCGGCTCTGCCGACCATCGCAATGCTCAGCGCGGCAATTTGCTCGGCTAGCGCCTCGCTCAGTGGCGCTTCACAATGCTCATGGTCGGCAGAGACGGCGCCGCTCCGTCATTTTCAGTGGAGTATATGCAAGTATAATATGCACGGATTTATTGTAGGCGAATATGCACAGATTTATTGTAAGCGAATATGCATGGATTTTTTCCTATTATAGGCGAGTATGGACGGATTGGCACCTCCGTGCATATTTGCCAAAACCTCATGAGACTGGGTTGGCCACATAGGCTTTGGCCCGACGGTGTGTTGATTGTTCGATTCCCGCTCATGATGACCTTTGCTGCACGTCTCTCCCCTCTTCTCTCTCTATCTTCACTTGAAACTATCAATAGGCTACTATCAATCAAGGCAAAAAAAAGGCAAAAACAAATCTAAAACAAAAGAACATGAAGTTACTAGACAAGACTTAAAGGGGAACTCCACCCATTTTCAACATTTTTTCTGAGAGCGTACAAATGCAACCAAATGAACCCTAACAGGTTCATTTGGTTCCATCTTTACGCTCTCAGAAAAAATAGAAGCGTCTAAAGCAATCAATTAACATGGTGAAAATACATCTTGATGACATCATTAAGATGTTTCACCATGCTAGTGGTTTTCTTCAGACCTCCATTTCGAGTAAACACAGAATGGGGGAAACGTTTTTTATCATGTCCACCCAGCACCTCTAAGGTATATTAATGACCTATTAAGAATGTTGAAAATGGGTGGAGTTCCCCTTTAAATAACAAGAATGCAGAGTATACTGTAGCACTACACAATACACAAACCTAGTGCTGTCTCTATAAAACAACAAGAGCATATTGTAATACTTCATCTGGGCACCATCCGTCTTTATTTTCCGGTTGAATTGCCGAGTCCCCGGGGAAAACTTTACCCTTAAACCCAAGGACCTAGCAGATCTGTCTCACACAGCCGTCCATTCCTTTGTACATTAATGCCAAGACATGGTCAGGGTAACAAGCGGGCCAGATAAAGTAAATGCCCACTATGTACGGCGGGGGCACAAATCTTATTTGTTCGCTGCCAGAGTCCACAAAGAAAGCTGAGTGTGCAGCCAAGTGCTGCTTACTCTGGCGGAAGAGGGAGATTTATTAACATATGTCATTAAATATATGGAGCAGACCACAGACCACCCGTTCAGATTTAGCAGAGGAGTTCACTTAGAGGACGTTGCTGTACTAGTGGGTAATTGAAAAAACAAAACCACAATCCCACCCCCCAAAAGTGATAAGCCATTTTAATTAGTCTTTACAGAAAGCACAATGCAGGCGTTTATACTGCATGCCGCCTATGTCCACAATGGATTATGAAACTAAAGGCTATACATTTTATTTTGACTAGCATTATAGTGTATTTACACTGTATTGTCCTGAATATACTGCAAGACAACTCTGGTTTTAAGACGGCCCCTCATTTTTCAAGACTAACTTGTGGAAAAAGAACATTGAATGTCAAATCGTGAAGAATCGGAATCCGATCGATACTCAAGCTGATTTGCATTAGGATTAGGGTGGAGGTCACGGATGGCCACTACTTATAATTACATATATATAATATGTAATTACCGGTATATAATTATATATTATATAATATAATACATTATTTCTCTGTTGTCAGGAAGAAAACATTCAACTCCAAAATGTACATTTGGCAAGAAATGATAAATTAAGAAAACTAAGAATACACTATGTAACTGTGTGTCCATTTCTGACAGAGCCTAAGTCATTGGATTTGTGGGTGACTGACTTTACACTGTGTATTGTCAATTACTTCCATGAGAGCATTGGACTATTTTCAATTTCAATTGGTTCACATTCTCAAAACAAACACTCCTATGTAAAGGGCGTTCAACGGCACAGATTTATGCAAACACGAAGCACGATGTGACGTAAGACGTTTGTATGAAGTCGTGCATGCAGGCCCAGTACACATGTTAACTACAAGTCTCAATGTGTCCCGGCTCAACATCATCACAGAAGTAAGGACCTTTTTACAGGTAACAGGGGGTTTTCAACAGGTCGTCCCATGGGGTTCCAGGTGCCTGTCAGCAGATCGGTCTGGAATAGCTCAATTGCACACCCATGTCCTACTCCAGAAATTCGGGGCGGCCAATCAGGACACAGGACACATATTTAAATATTGTGTCCTGATTGGTCATCCCAATTTTGTGGAGAAGGAAATAGCTGTACAATTGAGCTATTCCAGACCAATCTGCTGACAGGTGTTTCTCTTTACCAACAGCTGATTCGGTCTGGCTTTAGCCAAGCTAATGCAAACCAGGCATACTTATTGAACTGGTGCGGGTGTGCACATAAACACAACGTTTTAACAAATACTGTACCCTGATGATCATGTTTTACAGAGTAAAACGAATCATGGCACTCCATCTTTAACAAGCAAAAACATGCTGCAGCGTTTGCCAGTATAGTACACCAGAGTAACATATCACAGAGAGGCTGCAGGGGGGAAACAGTGTTGGACAGAACAGGAAATTAGCACTAAATGGACACTGTTCAGCTGAGCAAGCAACAGAAGGACACTTTTCACCCTCACCGTCAGAGCTGGGGGGAAGCGAAACACAGCCGCACTAACCTTTAAACCGGTCTGAACTGAGCACATTTTGGTGTTATACTTCAGCTATTGAAAAATATCAGATCTACAAGCTCATAGCGCGCCACCGAGTGGCGCGCTATGAGCTTGTAGGTCTGATATTTTTGAAAAATCGTGAAAATGTGGCGCAAAATGTATTATTTCAGAAGCAAACG
Organism: Benthosema pterotum; assembly: GCA_039105355.1. Classification (NCBI taxonomy): domain Eukaryota; kingdom Metazoa; phylum Chordata; class Actinopteri; order Myctophiformes; family Myctophidae; genus Benthosema; species Benthosema pterotum. Next base: position 4,971,218 of record CM076986.1, read on the forward strand.
TATTAAACTCAAATATTTGCTTGTTGGGATCCCAGAACATTTTTTCAGATGGGGGGGCTGCAGCCACCTATGTATAGGTAGTTCTGGTGGTCCTTGGCATGAAATATGTTGAGCATCACTGACACAGGAACATAGCTTTTTTTCCAGAAAAAATAGAATCTAGTGTCAGAAACTAGAATATAGCGTCGAAAAGTAGAATCTAGCGTTGGTAGCTAGAATCTAACATAAAAAAATACGATTTAGCATCTGAAACTAGAATCTCACATCTGGAACTATAGCGTCTAGAACTACAGTAGAATCTAGGCTCTGGAACTAGAATCTAGGCTCTGGAACTACAATGTTGTCACGGAAACTAGAATGTAGCGTCAGAAATTAGAATCTAGTCAGGACAAAATAGGTTAAACCCACCGAGGTAAAAGAGAAGAGGCGAAAAGAGGACACCTGCATACCTCTCTGCTCACCTCGAGAAACTTACATGCACCGTTAGACTCACACACAGCCCAGTGTGTTTTATCTCTTGGTGTACTGAATGCGTTTTGGTGTTACGCATTATGTTACACTTTAGCTCTTGAAAAATGTCAGATCTACAAGCTCATATCGCGCCACCGAGTGGCGCGATATGAGCTTGTAGATCTGACTTTTTGTTTTAATTGTGAAAATGATGCGCAAATCTAAGAATATATTCTATTTCACGCCTGATTGTAGTTTCTGACCAGTTTCTAGTTTCCGTTTCTGATGCTAGTTTTTGACAGATTCTAGTTTTTCTGAAAAATAAAAAGCTATGCTCCTGTGTCAGTGATGCTTAACATATTTCATGCCAAGGACCACCAGAATTATCTATATTTGGCTGCGGAGGACCCCCCATCTGAAAACATGTTGTTTTAGGGATCCTCTAGAAGCAACGATTTTAGTTCAAAATATTTGTTTCCGAAAGAATATATATTAAAAAATTTGCATCACATTTTCACAATTTTTCAAAAAAATATGAGAGCTACAAGCTCACAGCGCGCCACTCGGTGGCGCGCTGTGAGCTTGTAGCTCTGATATTTTTCAATTTTTCAATATTTTTCCCTATACAACTAAAATAAACAAATAAAAACACCAATGGCATCTTATTTCTTTCATAAATAGAGAATATTTCACTCAACAGGAACTGCTCCTGGCGCAGGATGATGATGTCACGTGTGATCTAGCTCTATGGAATATATGGATGAACATGCTCATGTGACATCATCATCCTGCGACCGGAGCACCTCCTATTGAGTGAAAGATTCTCTATTTATGAAAGAAATAAAGTATTGAAGGTGTTTTTATCGGCATGTTTTAGTTATAGAAGGCAAGTATAGTGTTTTGAGGCATATTTGTCTTGTTAGCCAGGAGATCCTTTTAAGTGTAAGCTTTGAACGCCAAAACGCGTTCGGTACACAAAAGGCTTATATACACATAGTCAAACAAATAGCAGTCTGAAAATGACACTTCAGACAGCGTCCTGTATAGATGGACATAGTGAGGACAAAACACAAAGCGCCGCACAGAGGGAAAGATCGATATGTGCGTGCGTGCGTGCGTGTAAGCGTGCGCGTGAGCGAGCGCGCCTGCCCGCATGAGGGAACTGGTCCGAACGGCTTGCATTTTCTCACTGGTCATCAAAAGGTTATTCTGCACCCAAAAGCATGTATTGATCGTGTGCAGGCTCTTTCTCTCTCTCTCTCTCTCTCTCTCTCTCTCTCTCTCTCTCTCTCTCTCTCTCTCTCTCTCTCTCTCTCTCTCTCTCTCTCTCTTCTCTGTGAGAGAGGGAGGGAGAGGAATGGCTGTTGGGGGAATTTATGCGGTATTTATTTTTTGCATTAGGATTAGGGTGGGAGTCAGGGATGATCAATGGGTGTTTAATGTAGCTACAGGGAACAAAACATGAATCATCGGCTAGCGGGAGCTATAATGTTTTATTTGGCAGGGTTCATTGGTATTCCTAAGGAAGGACCCCCCCGGCCATCCTTTTACCAATACTAACTAACTAACGGCGCACCGGAGAGTGAAAGTTCTTAAACTCCCAACTTGACTCTCTTGGCAGAACAATTAACCACCATTTGAATCGACACTAATTAAGTATTTCACAAAAGCCGAGTTCAGAGGAAAGATTTGTGACAAGATTAACTGTTTTTTATTTATGTTATAGTAAGTGATTTAACTATTTAAATATTACTATTTTTTTTCCTTGTAATCCTCCCTACTATAGAATGTGGTGACCATATAAGGAGTTCCTCCCTGTCCCCTGTAAGCCCCTGGAGCAGGGGCGGATCTAACATTTCCCGTTTGGGGGGGGGGGGGGGGGGGGGGGGCAGGAGAAAATAGTATGGGGGCGGCTTCATCGCCTGCGTTGTTCGCGCCACGGGCGATGAAGTCGCAACCATACTATTATTAGTTACAGGACTTTTGTTAGGCAATTAAGCATCAATGATAACATCAGTTGTTGTTGAAATTGCAGCAGACACACAGCATGCATAAAGCTAAAGGTCTGACTCAGAGAGTTTTCTGTTTTCAATGATGAAATGCTGTTGGTTTAGTGGTGACACAGCTAGTTAGTAGCAGTAGTGTTGTCACTTTTCTGAAGGATCAGGCATTTTCACTGGCAGGCACTGTGTGACATGTGGTTCGTTTCTCTTTCCTTTCTTGGCACATATAGGCCAGTAATTTTAGCTCATGTTTTACCTAAAATTGGAATAAATTGTAACATGGGATTTTTCTTCACAGATCATTTCTTTGAGGTCTCCAGAACAACATATTAAAAGTCCCGAAAAATCCCAGTTGCGCAAATATGTTTAATTTCATAAAGTAATAGAATACATAGGCTCCAATGGAGTGATAGCCCCGCCCCCTCCTATACAAACCCATTATAACTTAAAACTCCATTTTAACCATGATGGATTATTCAAAAACAACCCATCTTTTTTCTGGTGACTGATATTGTCCTCCTAATACGTGAGAGGACAGTGGAATTTCATTCACAGGTTTCAGTTATTTTTAAAATATTGTTTTGGAAAATGTAGCTGCCTCCATATCTGGCTATGCCCACCCAAATTAATATTAAAAAAATAAATAAATGAAACCTGTAAATGAAATTCCACTGCCCTCTCACATATTAGGAGGACTATATCAGTCACCAGAAAAAGGTGAGGGCAGTGGAATTTCATTTACAGGTTTCATTTATTTATTTATTTTAATATTCATTGGATGGGCATAGCCAGATATGGAGGCAGCTACATTTTCCAAAACAATATTTTAAAAATAACTGAAACCTGTGAATGAAATTCCATGGTCCTCTCATGTATTAGGAGGACAATATCAGTCACCAGAAAAAAGATGGGTTGTTTTTTGAATAATCCATCATGGTTAAAATGGAGTTTTAAGTTATAATGGGTTTGTATAGGAAGGGCGGGGCTATCACTCCATTGGAGCCTATGTATTCTATTACTTTATGATATTAAACATATTTGCGCAACTGGGATTTTTCGGGACTTTTAATATGTTGTTCTGGAGACCTCAAAGAAATGATCTGTGAAGAAAAATCCCATGTTACAATTTATTCCACTTGAAAATTCATTTTGCCTGGACTAATAGTAAAACAACGACATCCGATCGATACACCACACATATAGCATTACGTAGTAACATTCTGTTTTGGAGATACGGCTTTTCAAAATAAGGGTTCCAAAGGGGGAAACAGACATTGGCATATAACTATATTTAGCAGAGTGATGAAAATCCCCACCCCAAAAAAAATATCCTACTGCTTGTTGTTGACCAACCCAAACATCCACCGTCACAACGCGATACAACTATAAGTGTCATTGTGCAGGGGCGGATGTAACATATGTCCCATTTGGGGGGGCAAGAGAACATGTTGGAGGGGCAAGAGAAAATGGTATGGGTGCGGCTTCATCGATGAAGCCGCACCCATACCATTTTCAGGACATTAAATTAGTCAAGTAAAGCATCAATAATAACATCAGTTGTTGTTGAAGTTGCAACAGACACGCAGCATGCATAAAGCTAAAGGTCTGACTCAGAGAGTTTTCTGTTTTCAATGATGAAATGCTGTTGGTTTAGTGGTGACACAGCTGTAGTTAGTTAGTAGCAGTAGTGTTTCACATCATTTTAAATAGAAGCACTTTAATTTGAAATATCTTGGGTTGTTTTGCATGGCATTGTGCCTGGGGGGGCAGACACAATGCCCCCCCCCCCATGCCCTTGCCTAGGTCCGCCCCTGCCATGGCGTCAGAAATGCACTGGAACACACTGTATGTTCACTTTAATGGAACTCATTTTCCCAGAAGTCTCTGCGCTATAAGGACCCACTGAAGCTTCTCAACAAGTAACAAGTCATCTAAGTCGTCTTCCGCAGGAAAACTGGTAAGAAGACTTACCAGACGTAGTTCCTCCGGATCCTATTGGAACATTGGTGCGATGAGTCTCCTCCATTTGGCGATCCTTCTCGCTCCATGCCAGCTGACAACCATCTCTCTTAGATCTTCCTCGGCTGTCTGTAACGTAAGAAGAGGATAGCACAAAAAAAGTCAAGGGGATATCTCTGTTGTGGTCCTTTCAATTCATCAACAGGTCATTAAACCCATTGTGTCCTGTCTAGATTTCTAGTTTCTGAATAACATAATATTCAAAGATTTGCACCACGTTTTCACGATTTTTCAAAAATAGCAGAGATACAAGCTCATAGCGCGCCACTCGGTGGCACGCTATGAGCTTGTAGATCTGCTATTTTTCAATAGTTAAAACATAATGCTTAGAACACCAAAACATGTTCAGTACACTAAGGGTTAAGTGGAACTCCACCCATTTTCAACATTCTAATACAGGGGTTTTCAACCTTTTTGACTCCAGGGACCACGATTTATTCGGCATTTGAGCCATGAGACCACCATTTGATTACATTTCCACACCAATGTCCATAATTCCAGGCTGTGTTTTGCCAACAAAACAGTGTAAACTTCTTAATTAAGTGGTGCTAATTCAGATGATGCATATTTTAACTCTTGGGAGTGTAAAAATGAAACCAAATGGACCCGCAAGGGTCCATTTGGTTTCATTTTTTGGTTTCATTTTTACATTCTCAAGAGTTACATCTGGTTAACCAACTTTCCGATATTTAGCCTGGGGACCACTTGGAACCTTCTCAAGGACCACTGGTGTCCCCGGACCACCTGTTCTAATATGTCATCAGTATACCCTAGACGTTCTGGGTGGACATGATAAAAACGTTCCCCCATTCGGTGTTCCCAAGAAATGGAGGTCTGAAGAAAACCACTAACACGGTGAAACATCTTGATGACATCATCAAGATGTATTTTCACCATGTTAATGGATTTCTTTAGACGCTTTTTTTTTTTTTTTTTTCTTTTTTGAGAGCGTACAAATGGAACCAAATTGCATGTGTACGCTCTCAGAAAAAAAAAATGTTGAAAATGGGTGGAATTCCCCATTAAAGGGGAAATAACATGAAATTCAACTTTCTTTTTTTAGTGTTTTTGGTGCTCCCCTGTGTATTTTCTATACTCACAAAGCATCTAGTTTGAACATATCATATAGGAGCTTTAATGTAAATTGCTCTCAGGAACAGCTTGTTTGATTTTGGCCTCATAATGATGTCATCAATGCACCCTGCTTTGTATAATTCCTGCTCTCCTTCAGTCTTCAATTCCAAATTTGCATTTCCACTTTGTTTATAATGTCCACCATTGTTGATTTGCCAAGTTGACATGGAATTTAAACAAGCCTGGTTTTATCTAGCATCAGTATTATAATGACTCTACTATAAAATATCCTGCATATCAGCGCCCCCACCACCTCAGGACATTGTGGTACTGCAGCTAAACTGTCCAGAAAGAAAATGACAAGAACTCTTATATCAGTAGTGATTGAAGCTCACCCAGTGCCAATTCCTAATGTGATCCTGGGCTCTACACACCCTCCGCCAACCTGGGGAGGCAGCGGACTGGCCTCATGCTTCCTTCAATGCATAAGGGGTCCAAGCTGCCTTCTTCTGGTTGGACGTAGCGTGTGGAAAGAACACGTTATTCCAACCAGTTCCTGTCCCCTCCATCAGGCGCCCCGGCTGGCCAGGGGGAGGCAGTTTAGAGTCCAGGATTACTGCATGTTTTTGGATGCACTTTAAACAATGCACATTAATACACAATTAACGGTAATACATGAATATGTCGCTAGCAAATATAAACAGCTGTATACATAGGAGAGAAAGTCAAATGGAAGAACAGCGCTGGCTGCTTTCGCCAAATCTTGCTATAGGGCGACGGTTTAAAATGGTTGACGGACACACGAGAGAGAGCATTTGCATCAGGATCATCATCATAATATTCACACCGCTCACGCTACCCAACATGTCAACCTTTGGCAGTCATTGACACCAGCCAGCCGACGTAGCGGAGCGCTCCCCTGGCTCCAATGAATAATTTAAACATTACCAATAAGCCGGCGTGTTCCGACGCGCGGCGCATCGCGCAAAACGCATCCCTCACTTATACCGGTATGTCTGATGAAATTACAGAGATTAACCCTTTGTGTGCTGAACGCGTTTTTGGTGTTTTAGCCGTTGAAAAATAGCAGATCTACAAGCTCATATGGCGCGATATGAGCTTGTAGTTCTGCTATTTTTGAGAAATTGTGAAAATGTGGAGCAAATCTTTGAATACATTATTTCGGAAGCAAACATTTTAACTCAAATCTTTGCTTCTGGGGGATCGCCTAGAACAACATGTTTTTTAGATGAGGTTCTGCAGCTAAATAATAGATATTACTGGGGTCCTTCCTATGAAATATGTTAAGCATCACTGACACAGAAAGAGATTTTTCCAGAAAAACTAGAATCTCGCACCAGGGATAGAATTTAGTGTCAACTAGAATTTAGTGTCATGGACTAGAATCTAGTGTCAGGAACCTGGCATGAGGATCTAGCATCAGAAACTAGAATATTTTGGAAGCAAACATTTTTGACTCATTTTTTTTGCTTCTGGGGGATCCAGATGGGCGTCTGCAGGCAAATATGGATAATTCTGGTGGTCCTTGACTTGAAATATGTAAGCATCACTGGCACAGGGACACGGATTTTTCAGAAAAAAACAAAAATAGAATCTAGTGTCAAAAACTCGATTCTAGCGTCAGAAACTAGATTCTAGTGTCAAAAAGTAGATCCTAGCATCAGAAACTATAATTTAGTGTCAATAACTAGAATCTAGTGTCGGAAACTACTGTAGAATCTAGTGTCAAAAGCTAGAATGTTGCTGCAGCTATAATCTGGTGCCAGGAACTACTGTATAATCTAGTGTCAAAAGCTAGAATGTTGCTGCAGCTAAAATCTGGTGTCAGGGACTACTGTATAATCTAGAGTCAAAAGCTAGAATGTTGCTGCAGCTAAAATCTGGTGTCAGGAACTACTGTATAATCTAGTGTCAAAAGCTAGTATGTTGCTGCAGCTATAATCTGGTGGACAAAATGGATTAATAAGAGCGTGTGCACCACCTCGGCCCCCAGAGAAACAACAACACGCCATGTTTGATTTGCATGGATTTTGGGGGGAGGAATGTATTTACCGGAGGCTTTGATGTGGCTTTAGCATGGAGCATGATAGATTTGGCACAGAAATAGGCCTACACACTACTGCCACTGTTTATCTAAGTATTATGTTTACCTAGGGTGACCATATTCTCAAAGGAGAAAACCAGGACACCTTAGCGGGGGGGGGGTAATTTTAATGCGCAATTTAAATGCATTTATTCAAAAAGTCAAAAAGTGCTTTACAATTTATGAATGTTTCAAAGAAAGAAATAATGTCTCAATCAACTTCTCTCAGACATAAGTTAACAACTCTGAACAGCAACACTGAAACTCAGCCTCAATTTCAGACATGAATGCAACAATGTCTGTTGTAGGCTATTGAAAAAGGTTAACAATTGCCCCAGTCTGAATACAGGGAATTTTTTCTGTAACTCGTCTGTAAACGTGCACTTGCGCTTGGGCATGGTGGTGGAGACTGACAACCACGCTGTCTAGTGTCTACTAACTGATTGACGAAGGCTGCCTGCACTGACTCTGCTCAGGGCTGACGTCATTGTGCGCAGTGTCCTAGTGCCTGTCGATTTACTGGTCCGATGTAAGCAAAGACGTGTCGGAAAGGAACTGAATGAAAGTCATTTTACAAAAACCAGGACATTTCCTCATTTTCTAAAAATAAACCGGGACACCCAGGACAGGCCGTGAAATACTGACATGTCCTGGGAAATACGGACGTATGGTCAGCCTATGTTTGCCTACACCAGGGGTTTTTCAACAGGTGGTCCGGGGACCAACAGTGGTCCCTGAGAGGATCCCCAGCCAAATGGAAAGTTGGTTATCCAGATGTAACTCTTTGAGAGCGTAAAAAGATGAAAGAGGTTTCATTTGGCCTCTTTTACGAAAGAGGTTTCATTTTTACGCGCTCAAGAGTTAAAATATTCACCATCTGAATCAGCCCAAGTCTACACAACTAGAGAATGTAGAATTCTGATGCATGATTGCCTGTTGTGTTTGCAAAATCCAGCCTGGAATTGTGGACAAAAGCAAAATAAATCTTTAGTTTGGGGTCTGTGGGGCAAAAATGTCATCAAATGGCTCAAATTCTAAATAAATAGTGGGCCTTGGTATCAAAAAGGTTGAAAACCACTGACCTACACAATTAGTGTTGTCGGAAGAAGAATTAAAGGAGCACTTCACAACTTTTAAACCTATCTTCATATAATAGGTCCTTACTAATAATAATCATGGAAAAAAATGGCAGAATGTCTTCCTTCTCTGTCTGTTTCTCATAGGAGGGCTGTGGGCAGTTCAGAAACCCACCACCAGTGACATCATCGATGGGGAATCTACGTTAATTGATTGCGGAAAATGTAAACCACAATCTAAACATTCAAGAAACACACTCCTCAATGTCAGGTATAAGTTGCTTCAGGGCTTGACACTAACACTTGCCCGCTTGCCCGGGGCAAGTAAAAAAAAAATGGTGGCAAAAAAATGGCAAGTGAAGGCTGCTACCTGGTTGCCCGATCGGGCAAGTGTGCAACTTAGTGCACTATAACACAACACAAGATAAATTTGTCATTGCACTCTGCCTCTGTGTCTTTCCCTGCTTTCTAGCTATCCACAATTCCAGGCTGGATTTGGGAAACAAAACAGGCAAATTAACATACACATCAAAATGACCATTAATCTTCTACATTCTCTAGTTGTGTAGACCTGGAATAATTAAGATGATGAATTTTAACTCTTGAGAGTGTAAAAATGAAACCAAATGGACCCGCAAGGGTCCATTTGGTTTCATTTTTACGTTCTCAAGAGTTACATCTGGTTAACCACCTTAACTGGGGACCACCTGGAACCCTCTCAGGGACCACTGGTGGTCCCCGGACCACCTGTTGAAAACCCCTGGTTTAAAGCACCCAAGTAGGAAGTAAACTTAAATGCAAAATTTACAATATATTTTTGGGGGGCAAGTGACCATGACCTGAGGGCAAGTAGAACCTGACTTGCACTTGCCCGATGGGCAAGTGTCTCAGAGACCTAAGTGTCAACCCCTGTTGCTTTAATGGCAATGATGAAGAAGCCCTGCAGTGCAAACAAAAAGGCACAAGTAAGCAGGCTGATTCTCATAGTGAACAAAACAATGTAGCAGAAATCACAACATAATAACTACAAATATAGCTGCAAGCAGCAATAAGACGTGAACAAGCAAGCAGCAATAAGGAGTCAGAACAATACGCGCAAGCCACAGTAACATGGGAGCCTGAACTTGAGAAATACATCAGCTAATTGTGGGAGCAGGGTAGGGTTTTTGAAGACTGACAGACTCGCGCTTTGGATTGTCAGTCGCCGGACTTTGAAACCACAACATTCTGTTCCGAAGTCTGGCGCTCTACTGACTGAACTATCCAGACTGAATAATTTCCTTCATTGTTGTTAACAGTATGGCAGTATGACAAGCACAATAAGCCATATGTAACCCAGGGTAAAACTCAATGTAATGGTAATGGTGGTTGTCACTATTTGGCCATGATCGAGTCGAAATGGTAATACTGTGGTAATAATGTGTTATTACCATTTAGACAGTGTGTACCAGTTCCCACTAATATCCAGCAACTTCAGATTGCCATTGAAGAGGAGTGGACCAACATTCCACCGGCCACAATTGACAATCTGATAAACTCTATGCGAAGAAGATGTGTTGCACTGCATGAGGCAAATGGTGGTTACACCAGATACTGACTGGTTCGGAGTCCCATACCCCAATAAGGCAAAGAAAAATTGCACATTTAACGGTGGCCTTTTGTTGTGGACAGTCTAAGGTACACCTGTGCACTAACCATGATGTCACATCTACATCTTGATGTGGCACACCTGTGAGGTGGGATGGATTATCTTAACAAGGCAGAAGTGCTCAATATCACACATTTAGGCAGATTTGTGAACAGTGTTTGAGAGAAATGGCTATATTGTATATCTGGAATGAATTTTTAGGTCTTTAAGTCCATTGCCTGAAAAATGAGAGCAAAAACAAAAGTGTTGCGTTTATATTTTTGTTGAGTATAGTTTGTGAGAATATGTTTTTGGACCAGTACTGCGACAGAAGTAGGTAGTTTTTAGAAGGAAATTATAATGAACCATAAAGAACACAGGACACTGTAAATTATGCTTAATTAAATTATTATTGAATTAATGAAAAGAAAATGAAAACCAAAAACCAAATAAACAAATGCAAATTAATTAAATTAAACCAACATAGATTCGACCCAAGTCAGTGTTTAGTCAATTGTCCAAAGTTCATCCGGGATCAGTGTCATTGAGAGTCAGTGTGTGTGTAGTCAGTAGTCAGAGTGTGTGTTTGGACATGGAGGGTCCTACCGTCAGGTTAGGACAGAAACAGAACAGTAGGTTTGTTTTGGGTTAGCTTGCCATTGTCTTCACTTTCATCGTCACTATGATCAGACGGTCGAAGAGTTAACTGGAAAAACCTGAACACAAAAAGGCCAAATTAAACATCTAAAATAAAACAACTAACTGATCTACAAGTTCAAATAACAAAAATCAGCATTCACAAATAATGTCAATATTATACCATCAAATCCAAACAAAACGGATCAAACAAATGTTTCCAAAACAAAACTCACCAATTCTGTTCAGATTCACAGCTCATTCATGCTCAGTACGCTCAACTGTGGGGTTTGTATGTAGGTCTAAAAGGATGTTAATCTGTGTTAGTATAATGCTTTATATTGCAATGTTTGGGAAAATGTTTGAGAGAAGGAGAGCATACAGACCTGTCCCCAGCCAGTGATGTGCACCTCACTGACTGAGACAGAGTACTGGCTTTATACTGGGGGTGTGGTGTGTGTGATTGCAACCTGGTGTGACGGAGTGAATGATTGGTGAGCTCTGAGTGAGTGGTGAGCTGAGCTGTCACTAGTGACAACTTGGCCGAATAGGGACAGTCAAAAAGATACAAGCGAGCAATTTTCATATATATATATATATATATATATATATATATATATATATATATATTGTGGGAGGTCTGAGACAAATCGAGGACAGAGACAGTACCAGTGTGTGGACGCACGGTGGCGCCCCTTTGGTTTATTAACAAAAAACGTAAATAAATTGCCAGTTTTCAATCAGCAGCCAAGGATGGTTAACAGTTCAATCAAGAAGTGTAGGGGGTTCCAGAAGTCTTCGTACTGCAGGGGGCGAGAGAACAAAGTTAGGTGAGTCTACATGAGAGGTGGAGTAGTAGTTGGGGCCTCAGGCTCCTGTCTGGGCTGTCAACCAACTGATCTCTTTTCTTCTTTCCTTCTAGGGTTCGGGGGGTGGAGGCGGTATGGAAAGGTAAGTATGGTCTCTTTCAGGTGTCCGGTAAGTATTAGCATAGGTTGGGGTCCTCCAGGGGGTGGTTTTGAAAGCAGGGCGCTCAAATTACAGGTTTGAGTATTTAGAGTAAAAATACTTTCAGGAGGTAAGTAATCTGGGTAAAAGTACTTTACAGTCTATGTAATTGGAGTACAAGTACTTTCTTTAGGCGGAAAATAATTAGAGTAAAAGTACTTTACAGGCTATGTAATTGGAGTACAAGTACTTTCTTTAGGCAGAAAATAATTAGAGTAAAAGTACTTTACAGGGCAAGTAATTAGAGTAAAGTACTTTCTTGGGAGGTAAGTAATTAGAGTGAAAATACTTTTTAGTTAGGGACGAAAGAGCACCTCGTAGGGACCCCGTGGGTTCGGCCGTCAGGTAAGTGCTCAAGTAAGTATTTATACTCAATTACACGGCGGGGGGTTGGGCTGATCTACAAACTCAGTGGCAGAATAAAGGGACAAATAAAGTTCTTTCACGACGTGAAACAAAAAATATCCTCTTCAGTTAACGTCAACTTGTGTCTTCAAACAAAATCTTTATCCTTAGCGACTTCTAGGCAGTGCCGCTTTAATTCCATTAAGTGGTAAAAAAAAAAAAATAGTCTTTTCTTACGACCTTGGGTGGCTTGGAGATTCAGGCTTCCTCTTGTCCTTGCATCAATCCAGCTCAGGTACGTCCAATGTAAACAAAGGGTTTTTCTCCGGGCACAGGTTACGGGGGACACAAGCTCCTGTTCGTGTTTCCAACCCCACTCGTAGTTGCCTATTAGGTTGGAGCACAGAGAAGTGTTAACATCCAGTTTACAATGTCTTTAAAAGTACACCTATCTAATAGCGAGAGTGTGTTAAGCTTACCGTCCAGAGCCAAGAAACAAACACGCCGCCTGTCAGGGTTTGAGGTGAACCAGTCTATACTGCTGCACTGTTTGTGTGGGCTTTATATAGTGCCCAGCTGCTGCTGATTGGTAACGAGCGGGAGTCGGCTGTATTAGGCGCAGCTGGCGGAGGAGTGACTTGGGAACATACACTCCCTCTATGACACGTCCGTGGGCGGGCCGTGCTGTTCCTGTTTGACCTGTTACCCTGGAAACACAGTTATGGCTCTGGATCCCCAGTGAGACACCACAAAATAATATATATATATACAGGTGCTGGTCAACGAATTAGAATAATTTGAACAGTGCAATCGTTAAATTCTTTGAATGCATTTCTTGTGCAGAAAACAAATCAGGTGTTCACCGCACCTGTCCTACTGGTTAGAGTAATCACAGAACTCGTTACCTGTAAAAAATTTGCTCAGCTGAGCTTTCCAAAAGGCCCATTTAGGCCATTTAACTGTGACACTGTTGTTTCATTGAATTAGAATAATGGAGAAACCGTTTCATTGAATTAGAATATTTTTTATTATAATTAGAATCATCACTTTCTCAGTATTTTGTGGCTGCCCCCTTGGCTTGTATGACTGCCTGAAGTCTCCGTGCAGGGGTTGACACTAAGGTCTCCGAGGTACTTGCCCATCGGGCAAGTGCAAATCAGGTTCTACTTGCCCTCAGCCAAATGGACCCTTGCGGATCAATTTGGTTTCATTTTTACACTCTCAAGAGTTAAAATTCATCATCTTAATCAGCCCATAGTGGTCACAGACCCAGTGGTCCCTGACCGCAGCAAAATGATAGTTTGGAACCAAGTGGACCTGGGAGAGAGATAGGTAGAGATAGCTAGTTCTTCAAATCGATGCCACGGACAGGGCTTGACAGTAACACTTGCCCGCTTGCCCGGGGCAAGTAAAAAAAATGGTGGGGCAAGTGAAGACTGCTACCTGGTTGCCCGATCAGGCAAGTGTGCAACTTCGTGCACTATAACACTACACAAGATAAATTTGTCTTGAAGGCGGTCATTGCACTCTGTCTCTGTGTCTTTCCCTGCTTTCTAGCTATCTACCTATCTCTCTCCCAGGTTCATTTGGTTACAAACTATCATTTTGCTGGGGTCAGGGACCACTGGGTCTGTGACCACTATGGGCTAATTAAGATGATGAATTTTTAACTCTTGAGAGCGTAAAAATGAAACCAAATGGACCCTTGCGGGTCCATTTGGTTTCATTTTTACGCTCTCAAGAGTTACATCTGGTTAACCAACTTAGCTAGGGACCACCTGGAACCCTCTCCGGGACCACTGGTGGTCCCCGGATCACCTGTTGAAAGCACCCAAGTAGGAAGTAAACTTAAAAGCAAAATTTACAATATATTTTTGGGGGGGCAAGTGACCATGACCTGAGGGCAAGTAGAACCTGATTGCACTTGCCCGATGGGCAAGTACCTCGTAGACCTTAGTGTCAACCCCTGCACGGAGACTTCAGGCAGTCATACAAGCCAAGGGGGCAGCCACAAAATACTGAGAAAGTGATGATTCTAATTATAATAAAAAATATTCTAATTCAATGAAACGGTTTCTCCATTATTCTAATTCAATGAAACAACAGTGTCACAGTTAAATGGCCTAAATGGGCCTTTTGGAAAGCTCAGTTGAGCAAATTTTTTACAGGTTACGAGTTCTGTGATTACTCTAACCAGTAGGACAGGCGCGGTGAACACCCGATTTGTTTTCTGCACAAGAAATGCATTCAAAGAATTTAACGATTGCACTGTTCAAATTATTCTAATTCGTTGACCAGCACCTGTATGTATATATATATATATATATATATATATATATATATATATTATATATATATATATATATATATATATTATATATATATATATATATATATATATATATCCTATGTGGGTGTACACTTGCCACTCATTCATCACATGATGGGAGCTTTTATATCTTGGTACCAAGTATTCAAACTTTGCACATTGACATGCTCGTAACACATCATCACATCACAGATACATGCAAGACCACCAAACCGTCTGACAATATGCAAACAGCACTATATGCACAATAAGCCATATAAAAATGGAAAACTCGCCTTGCAAATTGGAAGACCATATTTCACATGCTTCCATAAGTTCCACATGCTTATTGCTCTCACACAATCTGGCACAATATACTTGCTCCAGTGTTGCCAGAGAGAAACAAGCAGAAGAAGACTGTAGCTAGTGGCGCAATGGATAACTGAAGTAATTAATTAATAATTGAATAATTGACTGAATTGTAATAAAAATAACCATTAATGACTGCGTACAACCAGAAGTAACTAGATTCGGCAAAGGAGCTCAATAGAATGGGGTGAAACCAATGAGACACAAAAGCAGTATTAAAGTTTTAAACACAAAATTATTATTGACCTTGTTTGTATTGAAGCACAGTACATTTGGGTGTAGAAAATAAAAAAAAGAAGAATGGGGGGCCCTTTAAGTCCAGTCAAGGTTTTAGTCTCTGTGAGTCAAGTCTCTTTCTCCTTGATGGAGAACCATGAACTACATACAAAGACTGAGTGGGTCTGAGGTGGGGTTCCTGGGTCGGCTCGCCAGGTCTGGAACCAGCCGGTTCCAGAACCATCCAATGTTGGGTCCAAGGTGTTCTGGGCACACAAAAAAAAAAAACTGGCCTGGAGGGCCAGGTGTCTACATCAGTTCCCATTGTTGTACAAACAAAGCAATATAAAACATAAATTAAATCAAATATCATGACGAAATGACTTGATGTGATCAAGATCAAGTCATTTCACTCATTGATCATTTTCATCCATTTTCATTAATTTAAATTGTTTCCATATTAGCTTGCTTTTAATCTTTAGTAGCCCTACTTAATGTTTTAGTCATCTTAAATATCTTTGAATCAATTCATGAATTCATTTCTCTTAACTTAAAACCAACTTTTAGCTTGACCAATCATGTAAACAAAACGATTTACCTAAAAGTATCTTTTCAAACAAAAATGCCAATTCAAAACCACATAATGAAATCAAACATAACTCAAAACAATTGTAAATAACTCAAAATCAAATACATCAAATAATCAAATAAGTGAACCAATGATCAAACTAATGATACCAAGCCAACTAACTCACCGCTGAGTGGAGTAAAGTCTAGTACAAAGGAGTTGTTGTGGAGAAGAGAGGAGCTGCTGCACATGTATCAAACATTTCGGCCATCTTGCCACAGAGGGTGAAGATGGGAGTGGAGTGAGTGAGAACCACGGCCCCAGATAGTGGCTCCAGGCTTGAAGCAACGATCCCTGGTGGTCAAGTTTGGTACTGCAGGCGGGTGGAATTCATGCACGAACGCCCCGAGAGCACGCACGCTCGTTTGCTTTGTGCACGTGGACAGGGCAGTTTGTTTTTAAGTTGTTTTCTGAATAAACCAGCGGTCCTCACGTCATATACTACCTCTCAAAACATAACGGATGTATTATATGACAGATAATAAGCAAACCCACAAGCTTGTTTTTGATGCTTTTTGATGGTTTTTTTCCTTTGCTCGTGCGCGACGGCGCTCGTTCATGGTTCCCATAATCCCTTGCTTCGGGCGCGTTCATGGAGAAATACTTCCGCATTTGGACACCAAATTTTGGTGTCCAAATGCGGAAAAATAGGCGCACTTCCGGCGGTCTTCCGGGTGCTTCAAAGCGCCAATGAGCAACTTGTATTGAAATGAACGGCAAGGGGGCGGGGCTGTCGCTCGAGTCAGTTCTCTGTTATTTTATTACTCTATGGTGAGAACTGTCATATGTGTGAGTGGATTGCCAGGTTGGTGGAAGGTAAGCGGGTTGCCATGTTTGTCAGAGGTAAGCGGTTGGCTGGGTTACAAGACTCTTCACAAAGCAGCAATTTTCATTGGCTTATAAAAATGTCATTTTTTGATGAAAACAAATTTGCTTCTGAACTTTTGTCCGGATGGGGCCAAAGTTCTCATGTAGCAGGTGTCATGCAAATTGATCAAAAATCCAGGCAGAAAGTCAGGCATGAGCATTTTTCAAACTGCTTAAAATGGCGGACACACTGGGGGTGGAGCTTACCGGTCAAAGTTACAGATGTGTTCCACATGAATCAAGGAACATGTAGAAACAAGTCCCATGATTTTTGGCCGAACGAGGCCCGAGTTATGCTTGTTCAAATGTTTCAGTTTCAAAGAATTTGTTATAGCGCCCCCATTTGAGCAATTGGAGTAAGACTGGTTTTGGTGGTATTTGTCATCCCCCTCTACAAAACTGTAAAATCCCAGAAGCAGATTGCGTTGCATGTGTAGATTAGGGGCAATAGAAGAATTTTCACAAACGAGCAATTTTCATTGGCTCGTAAAAACATCATTTTTTTCACTAAAAACATGATTCACACCCATCCCATGTTTGTATGGCTCCAAAGTTCATGTGTAGGTCATTGTTATGCATTTTGATCAAAGATTGTAGGAGAAGAGACATTTTAACTGTTTTACATATAATTCAAGATGGCGGTTCATCTAAAGGTCAGAGGTCAAAAGTTAGACTACAAAAGTTGTTCGGCATAAGCAGACGCATAAGTGAATATAAGTTACATTTCTGAGAGTCAAGCAGTTCATGAGTTATAAGTGTTTAAAGTTTGCAATTTCAGTTGAGTGCTATAGCGCCACCATTTGACCAGTGGTCACAGGCTTCGCATCATCACCGTTTGGCATCACCCTCTACCAGATTACCAATTTTCGCGAAAACCGACTGCACGGTTCAGCCAGAACAGCTATTTCTGGCGGGGAAAGAGAAGAAGACGAAAAGCAGTCAATATCAATTAAGTGAACAAGTCACTTCGTGACTGCTTGTTCACTTAATAAGAGCAAACTCACTGATATTAGGTGGAATATATCCCCAAACAATATCACTCAGCAACTCCGGATGTCAAACTGGCACCTTCATCACAACAGAAATGGCTGATTGGTGACTCTTCACCTCAAAACACAACAGAAGCTCAACAGACACTGCTCCCTAGTGGGTAGGAGAAAACCCTTCAAACATTTTTGAAGAAAAAAAAAGACACACACACCACACACACACACACACACACACACACACACACACACTAGCCTTACTTTGTAAGGCTAGCACCATCTACAGGTATAGGCTTATGAAGGTATTGCTTTGAAAGACTTGCAAAAAAACAAAATCATTCTGCCCAATGATGATGTCACTGGTGGACAGCTTTCACAGCCCTGTTATGAGACACAGACTATTCACGATTATTAACGAGTACCTATTATATCAGGGGTTTTCAACATTTTTCTGCAAATAAATACTAAAGATTTATTTTTGTTTTGTTTACAATTCCAGACTGGATTTGGAGAAACCAAACAGTCAAACATACAGATCGAAATGACCATTATATTTTACCAAAATAACACACACACACACTTGGTCAGCTCTCAAACAGTTGACCAAGAGTTGATCTGTTTAACCAACTGCCCATCATTTAGTTGAGGACCACCTGGAACCCTCTCAAGGACCACTGGTTGAAAACCACTGCATTATATGAAGATAATACCTGGCAGACAACTACGGTGGTTGTAGGTGCAGTGCTCTGTTTGTGTTTTAGATTTGTGTGTTTGCAGCAAAATACATTTGTAATTAAAAGAACTATGGCGGCGTGCAAAAGGTTCTTGATTTGATTTTCACACGTGGATGTCAGTGTCAACAAGTCTGCTGTCTGTCACAACACGAATGCCTTCCGTTCGCACCTACTGCATAACTTAATTTGAAATTATGCACACCGTCGAGGGAAAAAAAAAAAACAGAAGCAGTGTTAAAGTGTTGATATTCATCAGTATTGACACCTTAACCGCCCGCGGCAGACTGCTGCCGCACGCTTTTTCATTGTGATTTATACGGTGAATATTAACTAAGAGGGGAATAAGAGTCCGAGCAGCTCCGAGTCGACGCTATGAAGACAAGATGGCCGTCGGAATGGTAATGCTAGCTGACAGCGTGATTAGCCAGTGACAGCGCCATTAGCTTGCAACGTCAGCCACTTTAACCCATTGTGTCCTGTTTAGATTCTGGTTTCTGATGCTAGTTTTGATGTTACATTCTAGTTTCCGACACTAGATTTGAGTTGCAGGCACTAGATTCTAATTTCTAATGCTTGATTATATGGTTCCAGATGCTACATTCTAGTTTTTGGCACTAGATTATAGTTTCTGTCGCTAGTTTCAAGTTCAGGGCAGTAGATTCTACTTTCAGACACTACATTCTATTTTTTGACACTAAATTCTAGTTCTTGACGCTAGATCCTAGTTTCTGAAACTAGAATCTATTTTTTTTTTCTGAAAAGAATGGCTGTGGACCCCCATCTGAAAACATGTTCTAGGGAGCCCCCAGAAGCAAAAGATTTGAGTTAAAAATGTTTGCTTCTGAAATAATGTATTCAAAGTTCATAGCGCGCCACTCTGTGGCACGCTATGAGCTTGTAGATCTGATATTTTTTCAATAGCTATAACATAATGCTTAGAACACCAAAACACAATGGGTTAAGGGCTGTCCTCCCCTCACTCCTCAATCCTGGCTCCCTTGTTCCCCTCCTAGCGCCCCTGTGGCTCCCAATTACCCATCAGGAATGGAGCATTCGTCTGCCGCGCAGACGAAAGCCATGCATCGCTGAAAAGTGCCACGGGTGGTGATGTGACGAAGATCCAATGACATCTGTGTGCGGGTAAACTTCTTCCATGATCAAAAGTAAAACCGAAAAATAAAATAAAAAATAGTCTGTCTGCTCAACAATTCCATCATGCAAAAGAGCGCAGAGAAACAATGTTTGGAACACGATTTTTGGGTAAATGCATCTAATCTTCGCCTGTTAGATAAACTTTGCTTGTTAAACCACCGCCTGACAATAACATTCTGACTGGTGACAATTCAAGTAAGGCACCACCGTTATGTTTAAACATAGTTCCGTAGTTCTTTTAACAACACACAGGCCCTCTATAGTGTCCCGGTCGGTTCTGGGCATGTCAAACAATAGGCAAATGTTCTGTGAACCTATAGGTGAACATTTGGAGATAATAGCAGCTACACAAGCTAACAAGACGTGTCAAAACACAACACCTTGTGAGCTTGTAGCGCTGCTACTTGACGTACAACAAGGAATGTTAAAGAGGGGGTTGCCGTGACTTTTGTATTTTTTTCCAATTTTGTACATGCTTAAGAGGTGACAGTATATAAATAGACCCCTTGGTGTGTTTTTTATGTCCAATGATGTCTTCCCTTTGTATTTAGGGTTTCTTCCTGGGGGCTGAACCTTTCCAGTCAAACATGCCAATGAAAAAAAACTTCAATATAGTGACATCACGTGTTCAGCCCCTCCCCTAACTCCTCCCCCTTTACCATGCAACTAAAGCTGTGGGCGTGGCTTCAGTTCAGGTGGATCTCCACCCATCACCACCCACCAGGCAAACCAGGCATACTTAATGAACTGGTAGGGTGGAATCATAAAAATGACAGTTTATAGTTTCATGTTTTAGGGTAGAAAATGGCACTCCATCTTTAAGGTTCAAAGGATCAAATCCCCATTTCCCCAAGCCGTCATCTTATGTGAGGAGGCTGAGAACCAGTTCTTTGAAGACAGGTTAATCATAGAACTGTTTCTCAGACTCCTCACATAAGATGATGACTTCTATGAATTCGGTCTGCCTGTCTGAGGAGGGCTGTGTATGTGTGTGTAGCACAGTTCAGGAATCTGCCTACCAGTGACATCATCAACCGTAGGCAGGTCTAGTTGCGACAAAATGTCGCAGTTAACTGTGAAATGCCATAGACCAGGGGTTTTCAACAGGTGGTTCGGGGACCACCAGTGGTCCCTGAGAGGGTTCCAGGTGGTCCCCAGCTAACCTGGTTAACCAGATGTAACTCTTGAGAGCGTAAAAATGAAAACCTCTGTATTAGATCAATGCAAAGTAGTTCTATGACCGCATGTGTACGGTAACTTTTCAAGACGTGAAAGGCATCATAGTTAACATTAGCCTGATAAGCATTAATGAAACCTGATTGATGGTGTGATTGGTATGGCAGGCATGTTTTTGAAACTCTCCACAGCGCAGCAACGCGTCGTGCGGCAAGGCAAGGCGAGGCTGTGTAGTCACAGGAATCTGAGCCGGCTCATAATGAGCATTAGCGAGGTCCAATTATATGAACAGAAGGTTGAAAAGCGCCGAGGTTCTTTAAATGGTGAAATCCCAGAGCTGCGGTTGTTGAATCAATGTCAGGCACCCTTTGACAGGGACAGATTGATCACAGAACCTTGGGGCCCCCCCGACATCAAGACTTCAAGATGAAAACAGCGGGTCGCTGAGTTAACGGTTCGACGCAGCCCGGTGATGAAACCGACCGACGAGCCCCGCGAAGACACGGAAAAAACCAGAGGCTCGGCACGGCTCGCCCACACATCCATCCGTACGTGACTAGCCCATTTTGTTCTGACTGGATTCTAGTTTCTGACATGATATTCCAATTTCTGACACTAAATTCTAGTTCCTGACGCTACATTCTAGTTTCCGATGCTAAATTCTACTTACTGGCGCTAGATTCTACAGTAGTTTCCGGCGCACATCCTAATTTCCGATGCTAGATTTCAGTTTCTGGTGCTAGACACTAAATTCTCGTTACTGATGCTACATTCTAGTTTCAGACGCTAAATTCTACTTACTGGCGCTAGATTCTACAGTAGTTTACGGCGCTAAATCCTAGTTCCCGATGCTAGACTTCAGTTTCTGGTGCTAGAATACATTTTTTTTTTACGCTGGATTGTAGTTCCCAACGCTAGATCCTAGTTTCTGGTGCTAGGTTGTATTTTTTTACACTAGATTCAAATTTTTCTGAAATAAACAAAAATGTATGCTCCTGTATCAGCGATGCTCAACATATTTCATGCCAAGGACCCCTAGGATTATCTACATTTGGCTGCGGACCGCCCCATCTGAAAACTTTGTTCTAGAAGCGAAGATTTGAGTTGAAAATGTTTGCTTATGAAATAATATATTCAAAGATTTGCGCCACATTTTCACGATTTTTCAAAAAAGAATAAAAAAATAGCAGACCTACAAGCTCATAGCGCGCCACTCGGTGGCGCGCTATGAGCTTGTAGGTCTGATGTTTTTTTCAATCAAAGCATAACATAATGTTTAGAACACCAACAACACGTTAGAGGACAGAAAGAGCTAGAGAGACTCAACTGAAGGCCCTTTACAAGTGCAGCAGCTGCTGCTGCTGCTGCTGCGTAGCCTCAGAACACCTTTTACACTCTCCCACACTGCTTTAACGCTTTATGTTCTAAGCTGCTTTGATGGAAAAAATTCAGATCTACAAGCTCATAGCGCGCCACGAGTGGCCAGAAAGTAGAATTTAGCGCCTGAAACTAGAATGTCGAGTCAGGAAATCGAATTTAGGGCTTCATTTTCATCGCCACTAAAGCCCTTATCCCTTAACTTCTTTGCCTTTTTAAACTATTTAAAAAACATTTTTCAATAGCTTAAATGGCCAGTCTACAAGCTCACAATGTGTCAATAGATTGGCATGTTGAAATATTCCAAAATGTTTTTCAAAATAATAATAATACAAAAAATGATAAGGGGTTTAGGATAAGGGGTTTAGACGGTAACGAAAATGGAGCCCTTAGTGTCAGAAATTGGAATATCATGTCAGAAACTATAAATCTAGTCTATCTAATCTAATCTAGGACAAAATGGGTTAAGATGCATGACATTCAATCCACAAGGGCGAGCGTTTTAATATATAGATTACTTGCCTTGACTGTGTCACTTATTGATTCATACAAAATATGTAAGACTGTTGAAAATTAATTAATGGCATTCATTAATCTGATTACAATGAACGCACTTAGCATTTTAACCCACTAATTAACCCACTGAGCATTTTCTCATTGAAAAAAACAATGGTTAGAGCACAGTTTTATGCAGATTTAAAGCTTTGTGACTCCCTGTAAACCAAAGCCATAGCGTATATAGGTCAAGGACTCTACAAGCATTGGGTGCTTGTATTGATATTTTGATGAATATTGGCATATTTGGCCTTCATTTGGACATAGTTCGAATGGTGATTAATCACGCTTGAATTCATTTTGAAGCTGTGATCGATAATCATTCAAAAGCACCCCCCGCCCTGAAAAAGGTCTAAACCTGTTCTAGAAAGTGCCAATGTTCTACACCTGCTCAAAGACCTCCAAACATCACAATGTGTTGGTTGTCTGTTGTGTGTCATATGGATCCAACATGCATTTTTATTTTGGACTTGTCAGTAGATTTTTTTTAAATTAGTGTTACTATTATTATCATTCACAATGCATTGTTTTGACACAGTGGGAACTTTGATCGGCTAACTATCATTACAGATAGTAGTCGCCGACTCACCATCAAGACGCCATCACCAGGAGGGACGCGGGTACGCGGGGGGACAGCGTCAACAGCGTTGCCTGTTATGTTTCCGAAATCCAGCCCGGAATTGTAGATAAAAAAGAAGGAATCTTTGGGTTTCAATTTACAATTTAGGCATTTAGCAGACGCTCTTAATCCAGAGCGACTTACAATGGTGAAAAGTTTACAATTTAATCTGGATTTACAATACATTTTACAACATACAATGAAGCGCTAAAAACATTGTAATACATTAGGCAACCTATATAAGTCATTGCAGCAAGTACTGTGGGTTGGTATATAATACAAGTGCTATGGGTTGAGATGGAGTCTGAAGAGGTGTGTCTTAAGACTGCGGTGGAAGATAGGTAGTGAGTCTGAGGTCCTGATTGCAGGGGGAAGTTCATTCCATGGTTTTGGGGCCAGGAGGGTTTTGGGTCTTTGGGTTTTTGGGTTTGGGTCTGTGGGGCTAAAATGTCATCACATGGTGGTCCGTGGCTCAAATTCTGAATAAATGGGTGGTCCCTGGTATGGAAAAAGGTTGAAAACCCCTGAGCTAGAATAAAGGCTCCAAGGAGCTATAGGCCTGCAATTCCACATTCTGCACACATACTGTGTATCTCCACTTTCTGTCTCTATCATCTATCAAGATTATATGTACAATATCTACAGAAATCATAATGCAGGGATCATTTCAGGCACTATAAGGCACCCCATCTGGTGCTGATTACACGGATATCACACCCCATCAAGGATGTTATATTGGGGCGCCGGCAAAGCCAAAGTAATTCAGCGGGCCTGTTAATGCATGTTTCGCCCAGCCTTTTGATATTATGTCAGAAAGGTTGAAATGCCTCCGATAACATCTCTTGGCATATATTTGCGCGTGCGCGTGTGTGTGTGTGTGTGTGTGTGTGTGTGTGTGTGTGTGTGTGTGTGTGTGTGTGTGTGTGTGTGTGTTGCCAGCCTCACTAAAGGGCAGCAGTAACCATGGAGAAGCAAAGCCGTGTTTGGGTTTTTTGACAAAAGGGGACACACGGTGTCTGCCACGTTTTCACTCACGCTGTCACACACGTACGAAGACCTTTTACCAAAAGGTGAAGCAGGGGCGGAGGTAACATTTTCTAATTGGGGGGGGGCAGGAGAAAATGGTATGGGTGAAGATTCATCGCTTCGCGCCATGGGGGATGAAGCCGCACCCATACCATTTTCAGTTACAGGACTTTTATTAGGCAAGTAAAGCATCAATAATAACATCAGTTGTTGTTGAAGTTGCAACAGACACGCAGCATGCATAAAGCTAAAGGTCTGACTCAGAGAGTTTTCTGTTTTCAACGATGAAATGCTGTTGGTTTAGTAGTGGTGACACAGCTGTAGTTAGTTAGTAGCAGTAGTAGTGTTTCACGTCATTTTAAATATAAGCACTTTAATTTGAAATATCTTGGGTTGTTTTGCATGCCATCGTGTTTGGTGGGGGAGTCAGCCCCCCCCCATCAGGTGATCAAAATCGCCTGGTGCACGATCCTACGTGCACGCGCACGGTCTGTATGTCCATCGCTGATCATAATCCAGAAATCGCCGCGACAATACGGCCTGATTTGAGTTATTCATGATAATGATATTCATCCTATCGATCAACCCTCCTTCGGTTGTTGTGAAGAAGGCGAAATGTTCAATTTTAGTTTTAGAGGGCGAGTATAATGTATTTGTCTCATTAGCCAGGGTTCATTTTTAATAAAACAGAGCCTGAAACGACTTTTGGAGTGATAAGCAGACGACAGAATAATCAATCACTCCAAACGTTGTGGTAAATCTGTTAAGGAGTTAAAAGAAACCATGAGATTTGTATGTTTTGAGGGAAAGGGGGACTAGCAGTGTTGTGGAAGGTCAATCATGATATATACCGTAATTTCCGGATTATAAGCCGCTACTTTTTTTTAACATTTCACATAACCCTGCGGCTTATACAACGGTGCGGCCAATCTATGGATTTTTACAGGTAACACAGGGATGGTCCCTGAAAGGGTTCCAGGTGGGAGCCACAGACTAAATGATGGAAAGTTGGTTAACCAGGTTGGTTAACCAAATGGACCCTTGCGGGTCCATTTGGTTTCATTTTTACGCTCTCAAGAGTTATGATATTCACTATCTACATTAGCACCACTTAATTAATAAGTCATAAGTCATGTTCATTTTGGTCTCATTTTGATGTTTTGCCTCTTTTGTTTGCATTCATCCATCCATTCTGGAATTGGGAACAAAACCAAAAGAAATCTTTAGTTTTGGGGTCTGTGGGGTGAAAAAGTTGTTAAATTGCGAAAAGGTTGAAAACCACTGCTCTAACATGAAGCTTGTTGTCTGGTGCGGCTTATAGTCAGCTGCGGCTTATACATGGGAAAATCAGTATTTTGCCCCAAATTTAGCTGGTGCGGCTTATATTCAGGTGCGGCTTATAGTCCAGAATTTACGGTATCCGTGCCAACAACACCCTAGTCGTGATAATAATCACAATGCAGCCTTCACAAACACACAGCCCAACCCTGGATTACGGCTTAGATATGCAGCATATTGCATTTATTTGTTCCTCTTTTATAAACGTTGTGCTGTAAACCCTGCCATATTAAAAAGAATAGATGTGACTCACGTCAAAACACAAACAGTATTTACTATTTACACATCTTCTTGTAAGCCGACAAATGTCGGGGAGCGAAGCTGACAGCACTGAGCTGAAAACATATTGTTTTCTGCGACGCCATCTGCACAAACATTTTAGGTAACAAATTGTTTTGAAGGTTGACTGAAGAAAACTTGTTTTATATTTGATCAGACTCATATTCATATCTACCACCAGTGTTGGTATTGTCATCGTCGAGTATCTTCATAGTGTCAACTTCCCAATCTCTTGACACATCGAGGGCTGGTAGAAACATAACAAAACATAAATGTGTAATGCAGTGGTTTTCAACCGGTGGTCAGGGGACCACCAGTGGTCCCTGAAAGGCAGGGCTGCCCACACTTTTTTGACTTGAGAGCTACTTTCAAAATGAGCGTCTCAACAAGCTCATCTGCACATCAAAAATGTGATTATTCCATTACCGAAAATCCATTTTAAGGACCCCTTGAAAGTTTGAGCTTTGAAATAGTGGTGACAGTGTTACTTACTGTTATAGTGTTTAGGAATAATGCACTTATAATGAAAAATGGAGGGGGAGAATTGGAAGGTTTTCCTGTATATGCTACTACTGACGTTTGAAAACAGTATTTGGGGTTTGAGTTGACAGTTTGTGATGTTGAATTTAGTCTCTTGCACCCAAAGGTAAGAACTTTCACGTTTTTGTCTGAACTGGCAAAACTTTGGTCAAAATAACAATTATCAACCATTTTCTAATTCAGATGTTTAAAAATAATTTAACTCTTGAGAGTGTAAAATGAAACCAAATGGACCCGTAAGGGTCCATTTGGTAGCTAGTGCCGGGATTTTCATGCAAAAGTCATATTTGTTATGTTTCCAGTCGGACACGTTAGATCGACGCACAGGATGTTACTGCCGGTCCGTCCCTTATTTGGGTCCCTCAGCTGGCAATAATAGCCATACTAATCAAAGATCGCTGTAGTTCAACGGCAATGACGGTTTAACTGCTAGTTTGCAGTGCTCTTCAGGCACAGGCAGACAGATACAGACAACCGCCTTTAAGAGAAGATGATCCATTACCCATTACCCATTATGCCCAGTGATATTATGCCGTACTCTATGGACCATGAAAGAGACACGGCTTGGAATACATTTATATTTGATGCAGAGGGTTATTTTGCATGGCCTGTAGCTCCTATATTGCACTCTCACAATAAAGCAAGGACTCTGTGTTGGAATTTCATATTATCATATTCGTAATCCATAAAATATTTGCTGCGCAGTGATGAAACTGAACGACTGAGCGAATGGAATTCTGAAAAATGCACGGCACGAATCAAGTCAAACTTATTCTATTAGAGACATAATAAACACAAAATGAACACATACACATTGAGATTGATTTTAGTACAATCATAGACTTGGGTAGAATTAAGACTTATTTAGAGTTCAACAAATTCACAGATTAACACTCTCCGTGCCAGCCCTTTTTCATATTTTTGGAGGTAGCCAGTGCCAGTTTTTTTCATCAAAAACTCATATTTCATATTTCGGTCCATGTTTCCCCACGGACAAGTTAGTTGGCGACACACACTTCCGGTTGCGGTTTGGTGGGTCTCTTGTTATTGTCTATCAATGGTGGATGCGGTCGCTGCTAGCTGCTGTTAGCATGGGGATCGAATTAAACCGGCGCCGGTAACTACGTCACGTACAGTAGCGTTAACGTCAGCGGCATCAGTTGTTACTGTAAATCATAATGATAACGGGAGACGTAGATCTATTTCAATGGCATGAAAACTGTTAAGCTGCCAATGAGCTGCATCATTGTGCATCAAGGCAGTTCCAAGTGTGTTTTATCAAATGGAATTGGCATTGTGGATGGTTTGTCCACAAACACAATGTATAGTGGGTTGTGTGGATAGATAGGGTTCACGGATAGTGGAAGGTTCTAAGCCCACTATAAGTGGGCGAGGCTTGGGATATGCTAGCCCAGGGGTGCCCAAAAGGTGGATGGGGATCTACCAGTAGATCACACAGGCCGTGCAGGTAGATCACATGACAGTCCCTCCAGCACTTGGACCCTTAGAGATCTGTAACTCTTGAGAGCGTTAAAATGAAACCAAATGGACCCTTAAGGGTCCATTTGGTTTGATTATATTTAAACATCTGAATTACATAATTTTCAACTCCACACAACAACATGAACGTTGTTAGTTTTGAGTGCAAGAAAATAAACTCAAAATCACAAACTGTCAACTCAAACCTCAAATACTGTTTTCAGGGTTCCTACAGGTTTCTTAAAGTAAAATTTAAGTCTTTTTAAGACCTTTCTTAAGGCCATTTATATAAAACGTAATACCCATTTCACGGCCATCGTCAATAAGCGACGTTTTATATATTTTTCACAACTAGCACTGGTCACCCTTACAAGATGATTCGATACATATCGATTTGCATGGTCTCTACAAGATTCAGAAACGATTTATTTTATATACAGAACGATACAATTCGATTCAGTAGAATTTCGATACAATTTCGATTTGTTGGAATTTAGTACAATACGATTCGATACAGTGCGATCTGACGCATTAAAAACCCTAGGTAATTAGGGTTAGGCTACATAGGGTTTCTTTTTTATTATCTACTACAGTCCTAATAAGCCCCAGGAAATTATAAGGGGAACATGAAAAACAACTATGTGTTTGGACTTTGAGGTGGTTAGTATTCAGGAGTGCTTTGACAGGTCTGCCTGCTGTGACACAAGTAGATGCAACTACACTAGTATACATTCATTATTAAAGGAAGCCAAATGACTAGACCAGTGGTTTTCAACCTCATTCATACCAAGGCCCACTATTTATTCAGAATTTCAGCCACGGACCACCAATTGATGACATTTTAGCCCCACAGACCACACAACTAAGATTTCATTTAGTTTTGTCCACAATTCCAGACTGGATCTCAGAGAAAACAACACAGTGAAATACAGATCAAAATGACCATTAATCTTCTACATTCTCTAGTTGTGTAGACTTGGGATAATTCACATGAATATTTTAACTCTTGAGAGTGTAAACAATGAAACCAAATGGACCCGCAAGGGTCCATTTGGTTTCATGTTTACACTCTCAAAGAGTTACATCTGGTTAACCAACTTTCCATCATTTAGCCTGGGGACCTCCTGGAATCCTTTCAGGGAGCACTGGTGGTCCCGGACCACATGTTGAAACCCCTGCCATAGACGCGAGCAGCTCATCGCGTTAGCTACGGCTACGCTAGCTAGTCTCGATACAGACAACACCACCACCACCACCAGTGACCACCACCACCACCACCACCACCACCACCATCCCGTGTATCACGTTGTCCCGTGGATGGAAAATACGATTTAAAAGGCTGTGAACGTGAATGGAAGCATAGATGTGTGCAACTATCCAATAAAGTTGTGTAAAGCTGTCGGTCCCGACAGCTTCGCTCATATGATCATCTGTTGCGCTGTGGTGTCCGAGGCGTAGAGTATACAGAATTGTGACATTGAGGGGACAGAAAACAGCCCGGTCACGTGGTTCAAGTACTCGCGTGAGCTCAAAACTCCAGCTGTCCATATTTTTGTTGTCCTCATTCCGTAGAGATCTATGTAGAAGCGCATCCAATGGACTGGCCCCATGAAATGAACGGAGTTTGCGTAACTCTAAGACCCTGAATACTACGTCACACAGACACTTGCACTGAACGTAGAGGATCTACAAGCAATGCGCCCCATTGCAATGCATGGCTATATGAGCTTGTATATCTGTGGTTACTGTTTTTTGCGCAGCTGATGGAATCATCGATTCATCTCTTTAGGATCGATCTATAAGGTCCAATACAGACGCTGTTTTGATCGCTCCGACACACGTGGCTCGATGTAACAGGCAAAATTTAAGACTAGATATAAAAATTCAAGACCTTTTTAAGTCTTTTTAAGGTATTATTTTCAAATTCGTAAATTCAATGCTTTTAAGACTTTTTAATATCCCGCGGGAACCCTGTGTTTTCAAACGTCAGCAATAGCATATACAGCGAAACCTTCCAATTCTCCCCCTCTATTTTTCACTCCGAGACACTAAGGTCTCGGAGGCACTTGCCCATCGGGCAAGTGCAAGTCAGGTTCTACTTGCCCTCAGGTCATAGTCACTTGCCCCCAAAAATATATTGTAAATTTTGCAGATATATTTCATTTTTATGCCCTCAAGAGTTAAAATTTGTCATCTTAATTAGCCCAGGTCGCAATGACCGCCTTCAAGACAAATTTATCTTGTGTTGTGTTATAGTGGACTAAGTTGCACACTTGCCCGATCGGGCAACCAGGTAGCAGTCTTCACTTGCCCCACCATTTTTTTTACTTGCCCCGGGCAAGCGGGCAAGTGTTAGTGTCAAGCCCTGAAATACCACGGCTGTCTCCTGCCGCGTTGCGATGGTAACTCTGTGATAAAAGCTTGCCGTGATTAAAACATAAAACATTGCTGGCCTTTGGCGAGAGAGTGGCCTTTTCATCCACATCACATACATGTCCCAGAGGTGACCTGGTGATAAAAGGAATAAAGCCGTGAGCTCTGTGATCGTCTGGTTAGGTCTGTTAGGTCTCATGCATCCATGTACGCTCAATCTGTGGTAGATTAGTCTATCCTAGGATCAATTAGGTAGCCTTGCTTCCACTGTAGTCCAGTAGTACAGCAGTTTTCAACCTTTTATAAGCGCATTATTCTTAAACACTATAACAGTAAGTAACGCCATCGTCCATATTTCAAAGCTCAAACTTTCTAGAGGGCCTTGAAATGGATTTTCAGTAGTGGAACACTCACATTTTTTGATGTGTAGATCTCGTTGAGCCGCTCATTTTGAAAGTAGCTCTCAAGTCAAAAAAGCCTGGGCATCCCTGTGCTAACCCTTTGTGAGACTGCTGCCTCTCCCCCCATGTCAATTATTTGTTGACAACAATAACGTTTTGGATCGTCTGCCGAGCGAAGCAAGCGTCTCTCTGCAGGGAAACAGCTGCAGCAACACAGTAGTCAGAAAAATATAGCAACTGCATACTAACCTTTTGATGGAAAAATATGAAAGGTATTATTGCACCTTTAGGTGCAATATTCTAATTCTAGCAAGTATATTTATATTTTTTTTCGTACGCCTGCAATCTGAGTACTTTCTGGGTTCTCTTCATCCCAGTGGAGAGAGAACGGTAGCCTAATGGTAATTAAATACAGGGGTTGACACTAAGGTCTCGGAGGCACTTGCCCATCGGGCAAGTGCAAGTCAGGTTCTACTTGCCCTCAGGTCATAGTCACTTGCCCCCCAAAAATATATTGTAAATTTTGCAGATATATTGTAAATTTTGCAGATTTTGCAGAAATTTTGCAGTAACTTTTGAGAACGTAAAAATGAAACCAAATGGACCCTTGCGGGTCCATTTGGTTTCATTTTTAAGCTCTCAAGAGTTGAAATTCATCATCTTGATTAGCCCAGGTCTACACAACTAGAGAATGTAGAAGATTAGGTCACTTGCCCGATCGGGCAACCAGGTAGCAGTCTTCACTTGCCCGACCATTTTTTTTTTACTTGCCCGGGAAGCGGGCAAGTGTTAGTGTCAAGCCCTGGTCTATGGTGCTGAAGTCAGGCTGTTGCACTGAGGTTAGCTGTGCCTCTGTCTATGGTGCTGAAGTCTGGGTCTTGCACTGAGGTTAGCTGTGCCTCTGTCTATGGTGCTGAAGTCTGGGTCTTGCACTGAGGTTAGCTGTGCCTCTGTCTATGGTGCTGAAGTCTGGGTCTTGCACTGAGGTTAGCTGTGCCTCTATCCATGGTGCTGAAGTCAGACTGAGGTTAGCTGTGCCTCTGTCTATGGTGCTGAAGTCTGGGTCTTGCACTGAGGTTAGCTGTGCCTCTGTCTATGGTGCTGAAGTCTGGGTCTTGCACTGAGGTTAGCTGTGCCTCTGTCTATGGTGCTGAAGTCTGGGTCTTGCACTGAGGTTAGCTGTGCCTCTATCCATGGTGCTGAAGTCAGGCTGTTGCATTGAGGTTAGTTGTGCCTCTGTCTATGGAGCTGAAGTCAGACTGAGGTTATGTGTGCCTCTGTCTATGTTGCTGAAGTCAGGCTGTTGCACTGAGGTTAGCTGTGCCTCTGTCTATGGTGCTGAAGTCAGCAGACAATTGCACGAGTCCCTCCGAGCCGAGTCTCAAGCAAGCGCAAGTCATTTGGTCCCAAGTCTCAAGCAAGTCAAGTTTTTTTTAGGTTGTGGGCGAGTCAAGTCGAGTCCACACAGTTGGGCGAGTCAAGTCGAGTCAAGTCGCGTCGAGTCACAATGTTTTCAAGTCGAGTCGAGTCAAGTCACAGGTTTTCAAGTCAAGGAGCTACATAGACTCCTATTGAATGGTGACAACCGGAAGTTACTAAATGCATTGGAGTCTATGGGCTCGCGCGAGCGTATGAATCACATGACCAGGCGTAAAAATGAAACCAAATGGACCCTTGCGGGTCCATTTGGTTTCATTTTTACGCTCTCAAGAGTTAAAATTTGTCATCTTAATTAGCCCAGGTCGCAATGACCGCCTTCAAAAATCTATCTTGTGTTGTGTTATAGTGGACTAAGTTGCACACTTGCCCGATCGGGCAACCAGGTAGCAGTCTTCACTTGCCCCACCATTTTTTTTACTTGCCCCGGGCAAGCGGGCAAGTGTTAGTGTCAAGCCCTGAAATACCACGGCTGTCTCCTGCCGCGTTGCGATGGTAACTTTGTGATAAAAGCTTGCCGTGATTAAAACATAAAACATTGCTGGCCTTTGGCGAGAGAGTGGCCTTTTCATCCACATCACATACATGTCCCAGAGGTGACCTGGTGATAAAGGAATAAAGCCGTGAGCTCTGTGATCGTCTGGTTAGGTCTGTTAGGTCTCATGCATCCATGTACGCTCAATCTGTGGTAGATTAGTCTATCCTAGGATCAATTAGGTAGCCTTGCTTCCACTGTAGTCCAGTAGTACAGCAGTTTTTAACCGTTTTTTCATACTTAGGGCCCACTATTCATTCAGAATTTGAGCAACGGACCACCATCTGATGACATTTTCGCCCCGCAGACCCCAAAACTGAAGAAAAAATTTGCCTTTGTCCACAATACAGATCCAAAAGAACATTAATCTTTTACATTCTTGAGAGTGCAAACATGAAACCAAATGGACCCGCAAGGGGACCTGTTGAAAACTCCTATAGTAGCAGGACCATATCTAGGGCATGATCTAAATGTCCTCACTGTCCCACCAAAACATGTAAAGCAACCCGAATAGATTTCAAATTGCTTGCAGTATATTTAAAATGATTTGAAACACTACTACTGCTACTAACTAACTGTACAATTGTGGCACCACTAAAACTAACACCATTTCATCGTCCAAAACAGAAAACTCTCTGAGGCAGACCTTTGGCTTTATGTGATGTACTAGCACCATGGTCCGTGGGGGGGGGGGGGGGGGGGGGGGGGGGGGGGGGGTCAAGAGAACATGTTGGAGGGGCAAGAGAAAATTGTATGGGGGCGGTGAAGCCGCACCCATACCATTTTCAGTTACAGGACTTGTATTAGGTAAGTACCTGTATAAGCATCAATAATAACATCGGTTGTTGTTGAAGTTGCAACAGACACGCAGCATGCATAAAGCTAAAGGTCTGACTCAGAGAGTTTTCTGTTTTCAATGATGAAATGCTGTTGGTTTAGTGGTGACACAGCTGTAGTGAGTTAGTAGCAGTAGTAGTGTTTCACATCATTTTAAATATAAACACTTTAATTTGAAATATCTTGGGTTTTTTGCATGGCATCGTGTTTGGGGGGCCAGGCTGGTATTTTAGGGGGACATTGCCCTCCCCCCATACCCATGCCTAGATCCGCCCCTGTAGTGGGCCCTGACACCAAACTGATCTAAAATGACCAAAAACGAAGACACACAAAAAAACAAAAAAATGTCTCCAAAAAGCTTGGTGTCAGCAGAGTGTGTAAGTGTACGTTAACTGCCGGTCGTGGAACATAACATGCTCCATATATCTGACCATGCAGCGCCTGCCCTGCCTTGCTGCGTATGTGCAGCGCTTCACGCAAGGATGCTTCTTCCTCAAGGACAATTACCAGCAGTGGCCTCTCCTCTCCTCTCCTCTCCTCTCCTCTCCTCTCCTCTCCTCTCCTCTCCTCTCCTCTCCTCTCCTCTCCTCTCTCTCCTCTCCTCTCCTCTCCTCTCCTCTCCTCTCTCTTCTATTCTCCCCTCTCCTCCTCCCCTCTCCTATATTCTCCTCTCCTCTAGTCTCCTCTCCTCTTCTCTATTCTCCTCTCCTCTATTCTCCTCTCCTCTCCTCTATTCTCCTCTCCTCTCTTCTATTCTCCTCTCCTCTCTTCTATTCTCCTCTCCTCTCCTCTCTTCTATTCTCCTCTCCTCTCCTCTCTTCTATTCTCCTCTCCTCTCCTCTATTCTCTCTCTCCTCTCCTCTCCTCTATTCTCCTCTCCTCTCCTCTCCTCTCCTCTCCTCTCCTCTCCTCTCCTCTCCTCTCCTCTCCTCTCCTATATTCTCCCCCTGCTATCGTCCGTCGCTATCGGCCAGCTACCGTGACCTCACATTACAGCGCTGCTGTGAATCAGCTTTATTGGATTATACCACCCAACCTTGACCCCTCCCCCACCCCCAGACCACACCGCACCACAGGGGCGTTTTTAGCCATTTGGCAGACTAGGGAGTTGCCTGGGGCGCCATGAAAGGAAGGGGGGGAGGGCGGCCACCAGACATGCTTTAAAACAGGGGTGGGCAATTATTTTTTTCCCAAGGGGCCAAATGAAATACATAAAATATTGTGGAGGGCCAAGACTAAAGGCTGAACTAAAGTATTATTAATTATTTCAAGATAAAAGTAAGCGTAAGACCAACCATTTTAGGCCCGCAGACCCCAAAACTAAATATTTCTTTTGCTTTTGTCCACAATACCAGGCTGGATTTAGGAAACAAAACAGTCCAACATAAATATCAAAATGACCATTAATCTTCTACATTCTCTAGTTGTGTAGACTTGGGATAATTCACGTGATGAATATTTTAACTCTTGAGAGTGTAAAAATGGACCCTTGCAGGTCCATTTGGATTCATTTTCCCGCTCTCAAAGAGTTACATCTGGTTAATGAACTTTCCTTATTTAACTGGAACTCTCTCAAGGACCAATGGTGGTCCCTGGACCACTGGTGGAAAACCACGGTACCCTTTCACGGGCCGGTCAGAGTCAGCCAAAGGGCCCCCGGGCCCTTGGGGGATATACAGTATAAATACTGTATATACAATGAACCCCGTTCGTGTTATAGCCCTTTATTTAACCAGTGGGGGTCGCCACTTTCATTACAAACAGAGCACAAATTCATTGACCCCCCTCACCAACGAAATTCATTGAAACCAAATGGAGAAGTCTTGCAAGGGGCTCCAAATTGCTTAGAAACACGACTGCGACACCACTCGTCATGGTGGGAACTCATCTACCACCCCCCACCCAGGGGCGTCTTTGCCATTAGGCAGACTAGGCAGTTGCCTAGGGCACCATGAGGGGAGGGGGCTGATCACCAGACATGCTTTAAAAGGATCCCAGGCTAATAAGACTAATATGGATAAATACATTATGCTTGTTTTCTACAAGTAGAATTGAACATTTAAAACACATATACCGTATTTACCGGACTATAAGGCGCAATAGAAGCCTCTTATTATTATTATTATTTTTTATTTTTTATTTTTCAAAAGACAACAATGCACCTTATAATCCAGTGCGCCTTATATATGGATTGGTTGACTGGTGTAGCTTCTATTCTATGATGACTGCAGTAGCTTCTATTCTATGTTGACTGCAGTAGCTTCTATTCTATGTTGACTGCAGTAGCTTCTATTCTATGTTGACTGCAGTAGCTTCTATTCTATGTTGACTGCAGTAGCTTCTATTCTATGTTGACTGCAGTAGCTTCCATTCTATGTTGACTGCAGTAGCTTCTATTCTATGTTGGCTGCTTCTATTCTATGTTGACTGCAGTAGCTTCTATCCTATGTTAACTGCAGTAGCTTCTATTCTATGTTGACTGCAGTAGCTTCTATTCTATGTTGACTGCAGTAGCTTCTATCCTATGTTGACTGCAGTAGCTTCTATCCTATGTTGACTGCAGTAGCTTCTATTCTATGTTGACTGCAGTAGCTTCTATTCTATGTTGACTGCAGTAGCTTCTATTCTATGTTGACTGCAGTAGCTTCTATTCTATGTTGACTGCAGTAGCTTCTATTCTATGTTGACTGCAGTAGCTTCTATCCTATGTTGACTGCAGTAGCTTCTATCCTATGTTGACTGCAGTAGCTTCTATTCTATGTTGACTGCAGTAGCTTCTATTCTATGGTGACTGCAGTAGCTTCTATCCTATGTTGAATGCAGTAGCTTCTATTCTATGTTGACTGCAGTAGCTTCTATTCTATGTTGACTGCAGTAGCTTCTATCCTATGTTGACTGCAGTAGCTTCTATCCTATGTTGACTACAGTAGCTTCTATTCTATGTTGACTGCAGTAGCTTCTATTCTATGTTGACTGCAGTAGCTTCTATTCTATGTTGACTGCAGTAGCTTCTATTCTATGGTGACTGCAGTAGCTTCTATCCTATGTTGACTGCAGTAGCTTCTATTCTATGTTGACTGCAGTAGCTTCTATTCTATATTGACTGCAGTAGCTTTTATTCTATGTTGACTGCAGTAGCTTCTATCCTATGTTGACTGCAGTAGCTTCTATTCTATGTTGACTGCAGTAGCTTTTATTCTATGTTGACTGCAGTAGCTTCTATTCTATGTTGACTGCAGTAGCTTCTATCCTATGTTGACTGCAGTAGCTTCTATTCTATGTTGACTGCAGTAGCTTCTATTCTATGTTGACTGCAGTAGCTTCTATCCTATGTTGACTGCAGTAGCTTCTATTCTATGTTGACTGCAGTAGCTTCTATTCTATGTTGACTGCAGTAGCTTCTATTATGTGCGCCTTATAATCCAGTGCGCCTAATATATGAAAACAGTTCTAAAACAGGCCATTCAATGGAGGTGCGCCTTATAGTGCGGAAAATACGGCAATATGTTCTATAATAATGCAGTATGTTCTATAATATGAGCTTTTCCCTGGAGCCTTGCCTAGCGCTCCAAATTGCTTAGAAACACCACTGCCCCACCCACCCTCCCGCACTACCTCCGCCTGCCTGACCCTGTGCTCCAGGTAATGTATTAGATTCCTTTGGCCTTTCCCAAGGTTGTCTGTGTTGACCCCGAGACCTCTTTAAGATGAGATAAGAGCCAGGGCCATGGAAAATAAATAAATAAATAAATACAAATATAGGAGCTAAACATGGGGGAGCTGCTCGAGTGTTATTGCACGGGTGGAACATAATAATTAGCCATTAGCGAGGAATTGCATTCGACGTTCGTCACTTTAACGGTGCGCGTGAACTGAAAGGAGAATTCCACCCCACATTACAAGGCTTTCTTTTTTTTTTATATATTTTTTTTTTTATCCACGATTTTGTAACCCATTTTTTCACCCAGTGCCAATTCCTAATGTGATCCTGGGCTCTACACACCCTCCGCCAACCTGGGGAGGCAGCGGACTGGCCTCATGCTTCCTTCAATGCATGAAGAGTCCAAGCTGCCTTCTTTTCACCTGACAGGGTGGGAGTTTCCCTGGTTGGACGTAGCGCGTGGAAGGAACACGTTATTCCAACCAGTTCCAGTCCCCTCCATCAGGCGCCCCGGCTGGCCAGGGGGAGGCAGTTTAGAGCCCAGGATTACTGCATGCTTTTGTGAGGGTATCTACCCTAGGGGACACGGGGAGAACATGCAAACTCCACACAGAAAGGCCCTTTTGCCAACCCCACCTCGGGTATGGGCACTGATGACGCGGAGGAGCAGACACGCCGCCAGCACCCACAGCAGCATCCCTAGCGGGAATCGAACCCAGGACCTTCTAGCTGTGAGGCGACAGCACTAACCACTGTTCCACCGTGCCCCATATTACAAGGCTTTCTTGATTCATTTCCCCAAAAAGTGCTCCAGTTGTTATTTTATGAAGAAAAATAATGGGGCTATGTTCTTCAAATTCACGATCGCCCGTAAGGGTCCATTTGGTTTCATTTTAACATTCCAACATGCATCACATTGAAGTGAAATCAGCTTCAATCTGGCCACCGATTGCCACAATAGGCTCAGATATGCGCATGGATCCCCGCATTATGGACATTATTTACGAGAGGCCGATCACAACATTAGCCGAAGATGCTAATTCGGTTAGCATCGACTGGGATTAAAGTGGATTAATCAGTCTGAGTAAACAAAGTTCGTCTCTACGTTTATGGCATCTGTAAAAAAAAAAGCTTGTTTACCTTAATTACAGTAGTTTTAACGGCTTTGGGGTCCAAGGAGTCAAATGCACAGCCAAACGATACGTTCGGATCTAAAACATGGATTAAAGAATGTAATCAATTGATGTACGTGTTCATTGTACATGCTGCGGAGAACAGGTAATTATAGTTAGCTTGGCGCGGGGTGAGTTAACCTGCGATAACAACGTGCGAGCAGCACATTGATTCCAACATGTTTAATTTGTGTCATCATTATTTCAGCGCATGCTGCGACGTCTTAATACATCATCTGATTATACAGGTAAAAGGTACTTTTTTACAAATCCCTCTGAGTAATGGCGGTTAATAACGGCTAGAACTGGCTTCTTAAAGAACCTCCGCACTTTATTATTCCAACTGAAAAGGTCACGTTGCGCACGTCGCACGCACGCACACAGACACCAACGCGCGCACACGCACACAGCGCCTTTTTCATTTGGCTTTTTAAAATCTGTGTAATTGTTTTCCCTTTCCGACCGACTCCGCCTCTCCCGGAGATCATATTTTTCTGAACGCGTTTCGGTGTCCTAAGCATATTTTAACTATTGAAAAATAGCAGATCTACAAGCTCACAGCGTTGGCGCGCTGTGAGCTTGTACCTCTGCTCGTGCGTGGTGCAAATCTTAATCCTAGAAATCTACACCTATTGAAATAGTTTTAACTATTGGCAGATCTACAAGCTCACAGCGCGCACTGGCGCGCTGTGAGCTCTCTGCCTGCCATATTTAAACTAAAGAGAAATTGATTCTGTTTGGCCTTTCCCTTCATTTCATTTACATGTCAGGGTCACAGCTAATCTCTGGCACTGCCGAGCTCCGAAACACGGAGAAGGTCAGCGATCCGACGCACCTGTATGGACACACACCGCAGTGAGAGAGAGAGAGACAGTGTTGCCAACGTGCCAAAATTAGTGATAAACTCCTGGTGGAAAATCTAGTGCAGGGGTGCCCACACTTTTTTGACTTGAGAGCTACATTCAAAATGACCGTCTCAACAAGATCTACACAAACAAAATCCATTTCAAGGCCCCCCAAGAAAGTTTGACTTTGAAATATTGGTGATGGTGTTACTTACTGTTATGGTGTTTGAGAATAATGCACTTATAATGAAAAATGGAGGGGGAGAATTGGAAGGTTTTCCTGTATATGCTACTACTGACTTTTGAAAACAGTATTTGGGGTTTGTTGACAGTTGACAGTTTGTGATGTTGAATTTAGTTTCTTGCACCCAAAGCTAAAAACGTTCACGTTTTCGTCCACAATTGGGAAAGAGAACTGGCAAAATGTTGGTCAAAATAACAATTATTCTCCATTCTCTAATTGTGTGGACTATTGAAATTACGTAATTCAGACGTTTAAAAATAATAAATAAAAAAAAAAAAAAAAAAAAAAAAAAACTCTTAAAAGTGTAAAAGAAAACCAAATAGTTTCATTTTAACACTCTCAAGAGTTACAGATCTATACATTTTAGGGGACTGTCATGTGATCTACCTGCATGGCCTGTGTGATCTACTGGTAGATCACCATCTACCTATTGGGCATCCCTGATCAAGTGCTGGTGAGTTGCAAATGGTTGAAAACCCACTGCTCTAGCGCATACATTCTAGTGCATTTTGGAAGTGCCACTAGCATTGCATTTTGGATTTTGGCAGTTGGCAACACTGGAGAGAGAGAGACCTTGGTCAGGTGTGAGCCTGTGGGCGCTCTTCACGGCGGCGCAAACGGAAGGTGACAGACAGACAGCGTGGTCTTTGATCAATGTGCCATAGGCCATTAGGTAAGCAGGGCTAAAAGGGCAATTGTGTTTAAGTGAGTCGCCAGGGGGAAGCATGGCCTTCCGACATTGGGGGACGGGGGAGAGTGCATGGACATCAGAGGGTCAGGGCTACAGCGATACAGACCTGGGCTGGTTCTATGCTAGATCGACTCGTCTAGTTCTCTCTACACCAAATCTGTTGAATAAAAATGTTGATTAAAAGCCCAAGACATGTCACAATGTGGCGAGTTGAGAGTTTTACTTTTAGGTCTTATGACCTCAATTACATCCCAAAAAAAACCCTGGATAGGAGATTCACTGGATTTTGTGTGGAAATCGGAAATCCTGTTTCCTGTTTCATATTATATATATATATATATATATATATATATATATATATATATATATATATATATATATATATATATATATATATATATATATATATATATATATATATATATATATATATTAGTGCTGGGCAACGATTAATTTTCTTAATCGCGATTAATCGCACTGCTACCCTGGAGTTAACTCGATTAATCGCGATTAAAATGCCTCATTTGACCACTGCCGAAGGCATCCAAAATGTGTGTCTACTACCTAAATAATGGCCAGGAATAAGTCCTTGACCAAGAACCTTATGATACCGTAAATCCTCTTTTATATGTATGTAAAAATGGACCCTCGCGGGTCCATTTGGTTTCATTTTACGATCTCTCTGGTTTAAAACTCAGTGGTTTCCCCCAGAAAATTGGTTAGTCAAGGTGGTGAGGCTTCGAGTCTGTGCTCGTGCGCGTGCACGTCCGTGCATGTGCGCGTGCATGTGATGTAATTACAATACCGTAGGCTACACTTTGGGGTGAAAAACAGCAACACAGCCCCTCACTCATGTGTTTACACCACTCACCTCTATAACAGCTACTTTTCACCACTATCATCATCTGACTCCAGGCCCTGACCTTTTATTCTAAGGAACCAGATAGGCCATTACGTTTTATAATTAATTTCTTTCCTTTTCAGGTATAGGGTGTCATGACATGTCTTTCATGACATGTCCTATTTTAACAGGCTTAAAAGCACATCCAGCATGAAAAGAGACATTGAGAGAACTTTACAACAGAATGCCAACTGTATGGGACTATTAGGACAATTGGCAACTGTCTCTCAGTCACAATGTGGGACAGGGTCTCAATTTGTGGGATGACTGAAAAGTTTTTTAAATGACTGTCCCATGCAAAGAGGGACACACACACACACACACACACACACACACACACACACACACACACACACACACACACACACACACACACACACACACACACACAGTCTGTCAGTCTGGGAGCTTTTAGCGAGGCACGAAATGCACAGTATGTAAATGACATACATTGCAAGCAGTAAGCACTCTCTCAAAATGCTGCTCTGCAGTTACCACTGAGGAAATGCGAGGCTGCATGAGGGATCGGCGATTCGTTGTATGTCTCACTCGTGTCTATGCGAGAGTCAGCGCTGTTATAATCATGGTGGATTATATCGTTATAGTCCATGTTGGTGGCGAAGAACGTCGCAACACTTAGGGGAAGATCGAGCGTGCCGCGGTGGGGAGAAAAGTTACTATCGAGTTAGAGAGAGAGAGAGATGGGCCGGGCGAATGTGGCAGCCTGTCGCTTGTGTGTAGACAGCGTGTTACATAAGGGGGCAGGGGCAACCTCCCGTATGAGGGCACTTCTGTGTTTTAGACATGCGAAAGAGCTGGGGCTGCAGGCCCCTTTTTAATCTGTGTGTGTGTGCACGTACCTGTAGAGTAGACTGGCAGCGCGGAACAGTGTTAGCGAGCCGAGGCAGCGTCGCATGCGAAATATAACTGATCTACAGGTTCATCAAACGTAGGCAAGGCGGGGGAGGGATTTGGTCAAGGCGGGCGCCTTGATAAGAAAGCGCTGGGGGAAACACTTTATAGAGAGAAAAAAAGGCGAGCAGAATCGGCAGGAGGAGGAAGAGATCGGAGGAAGAGACTCTATTGGACTGGTCTGGCCCCATGAAGTGAACGGAGGTTGCGTAGTGATTACTCTATGGCGCTGCTCTGCTACTGCTGTGCAGACCCAGAGCCATCAGAGTTGCGCCATTGAGGGGTCAGAAACCGTTCGCAAATAGGGACAAACTGTAGGTCTATGGAGTGCAGATAACGGCGATGTTTTTTCTATCGCGCGACATGAGTCTCGCGATAACGTAGCACGATATCGCCGATATCGGCACGGCTCTGATATATATATATATATATATATATATATATATATATATATATATATATATATATATATATATTTGCAGGCTATATGACATCACAGATAGCACTTGACTGACTCCGAAAACCCCAGATCAAAGAAAATCTACTGGATGTTAAAAGGTCAATTTTCTTCAGAAGGGGCGTAATAAATTTTGCGAAATCAAATTACGACCACAATCGCCAACATCACAAACAAAAGCCAAAACGGTCGTGACAAATTTATGACGGCCGCAACAAATGTATGATGGCCGCAACAAATGTATGATGGTCGCAACAAATGTATGATGGTCGCAACAAATTTATGATGGCCGCAACAAATTTATGATAGCCGCAACAAATTTATGATGGCTGCAACAAATTTATGATAGCCGCAACAAATTTATGATGGCCGCAACAAATTTATGATGGCCGCAACAAATTTATGATAGCCGCAACAAATTTATGATGGCCGCAACAAATTTATGATGGCCGCAACAAATGTATGATGGCCGAAACAAATTTATGATCACCGCAACAACTGTTATTTTTCAACTTTTGTGACATTATTTTTTGGGATTGTGGCATACATCAGCCATGAACTGTGTGCCACACCCCTACCTTTAGAGGCAGCTGAACCACTGCTGAACCAAAAGTGAAAGTGTGAGCGTCAACACGCTACTGACATGGTGGAGAGAGAAAATATAGCTACACATACGCATTTTGGAGTGATATATGTGCCCCATTCTGAGCTTATGGTGAGGTAGGGTAAGTCAATTTCAAAACAACAGATAAATCAACTGCAAATTAATCTAAGGAATCCATCTGGGGTAGAAATGTCATTAATTGGTGGCTCAAATGCTGAATAAATGGTGGTCGCTGGTATGCAAATGGTTGAAAAAACCCACTGCCCTAAAGTGCTGTAGAATATAAACTTCTTTCTTTGAGAGTTTTCCCATGCATTTCTTGTCCTTTCCAGGTGGTCCCCAGGCTAAATGAGGTAAAGTTGGTTAACCAGATGTAACTCTTGAGAATGTAAAAATGAAACCAAATGGACCCTTGCGGGTCCATTTGGTTTCATTTTCACACTCTCAAGAGTTAAAATATTTGTCATCTGAATTAGTACCACTTAATTAGGAAGTTTACACTGTTTTGTTTGCAAAAATCCAGCCTGGAATTGTGAACAAAACCTAAAGAATTCTTAAGTTCTAGGTCTTTGGGGCTAAAATGTCATCAAATGGTGGTCCGCGGCTCAAATGCTGAATAAATGGTGGTCGCGCTGGTGTCAAAAAGGTTGAAAACCACTAGAATATAAACTTGGCCATATTTCTTGTCATCTCCAGAACCCCCTGGTCTCTGTCCTCCTCTCCTCTGCCACAGCAAAGCCCAGAACGGTACTTCTTCTTCTAAACTTCAGAAACAAAGGTCACAGGCAGCGTAGAAGAAAGGTCATCCTGCCTCCTCCTCGTCACTCTGTCACTGACGTGTGTCCGTGAGGAGCGGCCATGATGTACCGGAGGGGTCCCTGGGTGTTGGCCTGTTTGTGTTTGATTGGGCACAGGAGGAGGAGGAGGACCACCCCCATAAGGGATCTGTTGCGTGTGTTAAGTAATTCAATCAATAGGACAAACGGCAAATTAATTAATCAGCCCGGGCTAAAGGCGCTTCTTCTTTTTTTCTTTCGTCTTTTTCCTGAAGACATGTGCATTTTAAACGAGGGTTGCAATAATTGTTTAGTGACTCAGGATCATTGATTCCTATTATGGATGGGTAGAGCAGGGCGTGGAGGGGCACTGGAGTCAGGTCACATGGGGGGGGGGGTGAGAAGGCTTAAGCATAGCTAAATGAAAACAGATGAGGAATTTAAATGGGGGACGTTTATGTAGAGAGGGAGATTAAAGTCCACCGTTCAACGGTTTGAAGACAATGATACTACTGGGACCTCTCTGGATTTGTGGTGGGGAAAAAAAGAAAATCACCAAAGCGTCTGAAAATCCATCTATTTCAGTGGTTTTCAACC
Source organism: Benthosema pterotum (assembly GCA_039105355.1). Classification (NCBI taxonomy): domain Eukaryota; kingdom Metazoa; phylum Chordata; class Actinopteri; order Myctophiformes; family Myctophidae; genus Benthosema; species Benthosema pterotum. Next base: position 5,015,652 of record CM076986.1, read on the forward strand.
TTTTTCATACCAGAGACCACTATTTATTCAGCATTAGAGCCACGGACCACCATTTGATGATATTTTAGCCCCACAGACCCCAAAACCAAAGATCTATTTTGCTTTTGTCCACAATTCCAGGCTGGATTTCGGAGAAAACAAAACAGTCAAATATACAGATCAAAATGACTATTTTAACGCTTGATAGTGTAATCATGAAAAAAATCAAAAACCAAAAGATGGATGTAAAGATGTAACTAAGGCTAAATTATGGAAAGTTAGTTAACCAGATGTAACTCTTTGAGAGCGTAAAAATGAAACCAAATGGACCCACAAGGGGTCTCAAAGAGTGACATCTGGTTAACTAACTTTTCATCATTTAGCCTGGAATCCTCTCAGGGACCACTGGTGGTCCCCGGACCACCTGTTGAAAACCAGATCTATTTGTACAGAAGAGCCCAGAGACTGACCTTGGCACCCTCCCAGGTTTGCTCATTAAAATGCACATAATTAAACCCGCGTTGTAAAATGCTAAGTAGCTAATATGTCAAATGACACCTCAGACAGTTTCACAACAACAGCGCCAAATGGATTGCCCCGAAGCAAAGATAAAATGGCACATTAACATTATGTTTAAACTTCTGCAATTTTCTCTCCCCGTGGATAAGGATAACTTTGACAAACATGTGTATTATAGCAATCTTGAAGCAATGCAGTGAAAACAAAGCATAATTGTTTGAATACGATTTCCTATTCAAAATGTATTTAAATCAAAACCCTTTTTGGGCAGTAGCAGTGGTTGACAGTGACACTAAGGTCTCCGAGGCACTTGCCCATCAGGCAAGGGCAAGTCAGGTCCTACTTGCCCTCAGGTCATGGTTACTTGCCCCCAAAATATATTGTAAATTTTGCATTTAACTCCTTTTTTGCCCTTGCAGTAGAGCTACGTCGCACGTTATCATTATGAAATATAGTTATGACCGATGCCTCTTAGGTTGATCTACGTCTCTCTACGTCGCTTACCGTCGCTGGTTTGATACGATCCCAATGATAACGGCAGCGAGCAGCGACCGCATATTCCATTCAGAACGGACCAAAATAAGGGACGGACCAACCCGGAACCGGAAGTGTGTCGCCAACTAACTTGTCCGACGGGAAACATGGACCGAAACATGAAATATGACTTTTAGATGAAAATCGCTGGCACTGGCTACCTTAAAAAATACTGCACTAAGTCACACACTTGCCCGATCGGGCAATCAGAGTCGGACACGTTCCACCAGACACCTAGTTCTCAGAATTGCGACATTGAGGGGTCAGAAACTGAGCGCTCTGCTGTTCAAGCAGCCTAAATAAGGAAATACTGGAGTTGGAAATGCATTGTTTCAAAAAAAAAAAAAAAAAAGCCTTGCGCAAATAAGGGCTATTTTAGGCATGAAAATTGTTTGTATAGTTACAATTAAAAGTCTCATTGCTCATATTTTAATAGAATACAGTATAATGTCGGTATTTGACGATATTCGGCATTCGATATTTTTATAGACCCAACGATATTACTCGGTATTGATTTCCAATATCGCGATAAACGGTAATACCGGTATATTGCCCAAGACTAACTTTGACTACTTGATACATAGTAGATTGATACTTTTACATAGGTAAGACATGCAAGTACTTTTTCCACCATTTCATGTTCATGAAATCTCCATCACACATCAAAGGCCTATGCAATGCCTTCGAGGACCTGCTATTCCTGTAATGTCACTGTGATCCTAGCTGATCCCAGCTCTGTTTATAGTAAACATGTTTCCAGTATGACTGAGGCGTTGTCACGGCGATGTAAACATTTTGCAGCGCCTGTGGCCTTCGTTTCAAACCGGCAGAGCCGCAGTGGCTGCCGGCTGCTGCTGCTCACTTCAACCTGATAATTGTTTCTGCCCTCCAAAGATCAGCAATTACTGCGCATCACAATTAATGTCGCGCTTTCTCCCTTCAACTTTTGTCTTTTTTTTCTCTTTTAAGGGTCTACAATTAAAACCACCGCCTGAGGAAAATTCACACACACACACACACATAATTACTAATGGACTTAGACGTTCATTATCGTTGGTTGCATACAGTATACACTGTACATAACAATAACTCCACAATGGATTCCTATGTGTTGCCCATTAACACTTTGACTTCTAATAACGAGTTACCGGAGTGGAATACTTGTAACAGCCTTCCTTTGTCCAAATAATGAGATGCCCGAGATGTGTTTTCTAGTGTTGTAGTTCTCGAGACATTGTCTCGTCTCGAGGCCAGTCTCAAGACAAATTTTCATTGTCTCAGTCTTGTTTTTGTCTCGCTTTGTTTTGTCTTGGTCTTGTCTTGTTCTCGGCCCCTGCCTATATGCGTAATGCATATACTATATGCTTGATCTCGACCCTCTAGGTGCTAGTCTCGTCTCGATCTCGTCTCGATCAAGTCCGTGGTTGTCTTGGTCTCGTCTTGGTCTTGACCCTCTAGGTGCTAGTCTTGTCTTGGTCTCGATTTAAGTGGTCTCGACTACAACACTAGTGTTTTCATGGTTTAATCCACATTATAAAACTGCTAGTCCCAATACTTAACTCTGACTGGCTGGTCACCATCATGTGACAGTTGAAAAACCCAACGATAACCCATTGCTGACACGTCACATTTGTTAGTATCACTGTAACTATCACTTTAAATAGTATTTTATAACACAGTATTTTATACTTTGCCTGGCACACTGTTGTGAGCTTGTAAATCAGCCATTTTGAACAAATGTTTGCTTATGGGGGTCCCTGGCATACATGCTTTACAGGTGCAAAAAAATACTTCAGTCCATAATCAACGAACAAACAAATAAAGTTTGAGAGAACCACTGAACCCCCACCAGACAGCATCAATAATATCCCAGACGACTGCATAACATTCATTAAATGAAACCCTGGCTATATGCGTAATGCATATACTATATGCATAAACCAACACAGCAAGCCAAACAACGATGTTACTTCACCATGGAGGTTCCTGGAGGCAGAATGAGGTCACACCGTATATAACAAAAAAAAAACAACCAGAAACGATGGTGTAACATTTGCATCACCCCCGAATAATTCCCGGAGCTCATTTTTGTCTTTAATTGGAGTCATCATTCCTGTACACATTCTCCTTCCATCTCCTTCATGTGACACCCCGTCTCCCCCGATGCCTTTGTGTCCCGCTCCGCGCTCCACAAACACAATGTGGCACAGCAACGGCACTGCTGGTTAGAAACCTCCTATCTCCATGTTTATGAAACAACATTTCCACTTTTTTGTGTGAGTGTCGTGTGACACCGACAAGCTCACGATTTTAGTTTAAGTCATTTTTTTTCCTGGCTAGATTCTAGTTTCTGATGCTAGATTCTAGTTTCTGATACTAGATTCTAGTTTCTGACGCTAGATTCTAGTTTCTGATATTAGATTCTAGTTTCCGATATTAGATTCTAGTTGACGCTAGATTCTAGTTGCTGATGTTGCTATCGCTATATTCTAGTTTCTGACACTAGATTCTAGTTTCTGACGCTAGTTTCTAGTTTCTGATACTAGATTCTAGTTTCTGATACTAGATTCTAGTTTCTGATGCTAGATTCTAGTTTCTGATGCTAGATTCTAGTTTCTGATGCTAGATTCTAGTTTCTGATGCTAGATTCTAGCAAATGATATTGAGATTCTCTCAATACATTTCATGCCAAGGACCATCAAACTTATTTATATTTGGCTGCAATATTTTTGTGATATTTTTCAATAGCTAAAGTATAACATGATGCTTATAACTCCAAAACACGTACAGTACAGAAAGGGTTAAAAGTAATAAAGGCAACTTCAGTGTGTACAAACACTGTGTTTGTAAACAGATTTGTTTAAAACCAGAATCTAACTCCACCTCACCTCCACTCTATTGGCTCATTATCAATCTGCTGGAGACTGCTGTGATGTGATTGGATAAAGAGCTGCTTGTTGTTCTGCTATTTTTGAAAAATTGTGAAAATGTGCTGCAAATCTCTGAATACATTATTTTGGAAGCAATCCAATCTCAATTTTTCGCTTCTGGGGAACCCCGAGAGCAACATGTTTTCAGATGGGGGTCTGCAGCCAAATATGGATAATTCTGGTGGTCCTTGGCTAGAAATATGTTAGCATCACTGACACAGGAGCACAGATTTTTCAGAAAAACTAGAATCTAGTGTCAGAAACTATAGAATCTAGTGTCAAAAACCTGATTCTAGCGTCAGAAAGTAGATTCTAGTGTCAAAAAGGAGATCCTAGCATCAGAAACTCTAATTTAGTGTCAATAACTAGAATCTAGTGTCGGAAACTACTGTAGAATCTAGCGTCAAAAGCTAGAATGTTGCTGCAGCTATAATCTGGTGTCAGGAACTACTGTATAATCTGGTGTCAGAAACTCGAATCGAGGGTCAGGAGGACACAATGGGTTAACATAACTTTCCAGACGTGTATACATTTGCCCTCTCGACAGCAAAGACGGAACCGTGGCGTGAAGCGGCATGAGCGTTTTGTATTTCTGAATTAAAACCAATTACCCTGGTGCTTTCCAGCTGTTATTCCTGTGCCCCTCATTGTCATTACTTCAATGTCTTGCTTCACAGCTCAGTGCCTTTTTACTGCGTTTTAAAGAAAATGTTTCCTATGATTACATTCTTGGTGTAGTTCTGTCGCCATCGGGTGGAAATCCTGTATCTCCCAAATAAAGGCCTCACTGGATCCAATATACTGGTACTTATTGAGTCCCAAGCTCCTGCTATTACGTATCGTTGGTTCGATATTTATAAAAAAAAAAAAAAAAAAAAAAAACAGACACACTTGGCCACTTCACTGTTCAAGCTTTCTGTGCTATTTTTTTTTAGCCTGAGACTTGACTGTACTCTATTAACAAACGTCGAGCTTGTAGTTCTGCTATTTTTGCAAAATTGTGAAAGTGTGGTGCTGCTGGTGCAAATCTTTGAATACATTATTTCGGAAGCAAACATTTTTAACTCAAATCTTTGCTTCCGGGGGACCCCCTAGAACAACATGTTTTTAGATGAGGTTCTGCAGCTAAATAATAGATATTTCTGGGCGGGGTCCTTCCTATGAAATATGTTAAGCATCACTGACACTGGCAAACGACAAAAAAAAAGTACATTTCCTTCAAAAACTAATGTCCCTTAAAACTGAAAAATGCAATATTAAAGCTTCAGGTCCTGTGATCCTTAAATCAATTGAGTTGAGAAAGTGAAACAATGAATTGCATTCATATACAGTATACTGTACCAGAGGGCCAGTACTAATAGTATTTAAATCATGCTGCGGGCCAAAGATAATTCATTCTCAGGCCTGATTTGGCCCCCGGGCCTTGAGTTTGACTTATGTGGAGTAGGGCGTTCATTTATAATTGTGAGTGTGCGTATCTTTACGACTTGAGCTGAGCCGATACAGCGTGTGTGGGATTATTTTTTCCAGCATTGTCCTACGTAGGGTTGGAGGCGCACTTGGGCAGTAACTAATTTTAGATTACATATTACTGTAATATTATTACTTTTGCTCCAAGAAGTAAAGTAACGAGATTACTCTGCAAAAATGGGTAATAAGTAACGCATTACTTTGCAAGTAACGCCAAGTTACTTAAAAAAAAAAAAAGCTATTGACAGGTACTGTAACAACAGAGATGTGCACTAGATTGTAGATCCAGTCCACACGCTGCATCCTGCGCACAGTTAGGTACACTACAAATCGCTTGCTGCTTTATTTTGTATTTTATTCTTAAATACAAGACCTCAACTGTCTTTGAAAACAATTGTGAAAAGTAAAAGGTCAAAGAGACAGATTTTGTTGGCTTTGTTTTCAGGTGCAGTTTGTGGGTACAGATTATGTTGTACATCTCTATTTTTTCAAAGGCGGTGTTGAGAACTTGGGAAAGTAATCACACAACATGTAATATATTACTCTTCAATTCCAGTAATAAGTAAAGTAATGATATTACTTTGTCTAAGGGGTAACGAGTAAAGTAAAGAAGTTACTTTTCCAACACTGGTTGGAGGCGCACAGAGGCGGTATTAATTGTATTAATTGGTTCATTGTAAAACGTAATTTGCCTGAAGTTCAGTAACACTATTAAAATGACGAGTTCGACAAAGACCTACAGTACTAGCACCACTGCAGTGTTGTTTTTGTCGACTAAGACTAACACTAAAGACTAAGTCCTTAAGGACTAAGGTTTTTGATATTTAGTCAACTAAGACTAGACTAACAAAAATGATTTTCAAAAGACTAAGACGAAGACTAAATCATAACCTAAGACTAATGGAAGTAAGAAACATTTTTAACTTCTTTTTTCCTAAATAAAATGTACACAGAAATAAAACGAGACATGTTTCAGACTAAAAACTATAACTCTGTATAAGATATATAAACCTACAATATATTTGTAGGTAAGACTAAACTACCAAGACTAAATCATTTTTGACATTTCGTCATCCAAGACTAGACTAAAAAAATAATTTCAGAAGACTAAATGGGAATAAAAGACTAAATATGTCTTATTGAAAAGACTAAGACTAAGACTAAATCAAAATATTCTCAAAACAACAACACTGCTCCACTGCCCTGTTGGGCCGTGAGGGTATTGCAAGTATGGTGACGCAGAAAAATGATGCCTGAGTCTAGCCTAGGCTGTAACAGATTGAAACATTTGTATTCTGATCCAACGATAATAGTCAGTCCTGGCAGCACAAACATTCTAAACGGTTTTTCGAGTTTTATTTCCTGTCGCAGTGTGTTTGTGAATAATCAGCGAGCCAGACAGGAAATAAAAGGTGGAACCCAAGCTGTTACCTAGCAACACAATATTCCACTGATACGCGCCGTTGCATCACGCCGAAGATGCTGGTGCAATAATGCACTGTGTGGAAATGCTATGTACACACTAGGGCTGCCCAAAAGGTAGATGGTGATCTACCAGTAGATCACACAGGCCGTGCAGGTAGATCACATGACAGTCCCCCCAACTACAAGTACCTATACAGTTGTGGCACTCTGATTCTCTGAGTCAGACATTTAGCTTTACTGTATGCATGCTGCGTGCCTGTTGCAACTTCAACAAAAAATGATGTTATTGGTGCTTACTTTCCTAATATATCATGCAGGGTGGTGTATGTGCTGGGCACTTACTAGGTGCTTGCGTGTACGTTTGCCCACATACGGACTGTCAGAATGGGTCCTGATCATCTGCTAGTAGTGTACAGTATTCTATGCTCTATGCAGTATCTATGCTTCAGTAGCCTGGTCTAGCCCTCAATGATTTTGGCCTTGGGGGGCGGGGGTGTCGTGGGATCCACACGGCGGAAGTGCTGCGCTCTGATTTGATCTCACTAACGTGCCGTCATCTCCGGCCCCTCCCGCGCCCGTCCACTGCTGTTCTACGTCACATCATTTAGAGCGACGCCCACCCCGGAAGGTTCACTCCCCCCTCAAGGCCACTTTCCAACGTGCGTTAGTCCAGGCTTTCCGTTTCCGCGCAACGCGAATGAAAATGAAAGCCTGGGTGTCGAGGCTAATGCTTCAGTAACCTCAGTTAGTTGAGTGACTCGAGAACGAGAGTCAAAACACATGATCAAAAGTTCTCAGCAGAAGGGTAGTGAATTAATCCACCTGACTTCAATCACTGAAGCTTTTTTTTACTGTAGTTGTCAGGGATGTGATGTGGATTTTTTTTTTTTAACTAGCACAAATCTTCAAACTACTGGATAACCCTATAGTGTCAACACACCCCTGGTTGACATACAGCCGAGCGCTTTCCGGGTTATTAGAGAAGCAGTTTTTTGCGGCTTCCATCTCAGCCAAAGTCAAAGTGTACTAAATGTCATAATAGTGCAAATGCAGTAGAGGTAAAGGGTTTTTGCATCTTTCAGAAGAGGCGTTGGTAAAAACTATATGTACCATTTTTCGGGGGCCTGTCTATGAAAAAAAAAATACACATTACAGTATATTTAGGCTTTGTGTACTGAACGCGTTTTGGTGTTTTAGCTGTTGAAAAATAGCAGATCTACAAGCTCATATCGCGCCACCGAGTGGCGCGATATGAGCTTGTAGTTCTGCTATTTTTGAAAAATTGTGAAAATGTGGTGCAAATCTTTGAATACATTATTTCGGAAGCAAACATTTTTAACTCAAATCTTTGCTTCCGGGGGGGGATCCCCTAGAACAACATGTTTTTTTAGATGAGGTTCTGCAGCTAAATAATAGATATTTCTGGGGGTCCTTCCTATGAAATATGTCAAGCATCACTGACACAGAAAGATATTTTTTTTCCAGAAAAACTAGAATCTCGCGCCAGGGACTAGAATTTAGTGTCAGGAACTAGAATTTAGTGTCATGGACTAGAATCTAGTGTCAGGAACTAGAATCTAACTTCAGAAACTAGAATCTGATCTGACACAATGGGTTAAATACGTGCACAACATGCAGACTGAAGGGTTATCCATTGAGTAGCATCAATATTTTACTAGGGAGTCATACAGGTGGTTACTGTACAGTGTAGATGTCAAACTGTTTGTGGCATTTTGCCTCTCTTTTCTCTCTCAACTTTTGCTTTGCACTTCGTGGGTATAATTTGAAGTTTTACCACCTGAAAAGACTGAAAGGAAACAAGCCCTTGATCCTCTCTGAAAGATACAGAAACCTTTGAATAAATTCAAGAGCAGACTTCACCGCAAAGTAATGCACTACCTGTGCTTCCAATCTTACAAGAGTTCAGTCTCTTAACTATGCATTAACGGGGAAAGTCTCCCCATGTCTGAGCATGACACGTCTGGTCAGCCGTACAGGGGCCGATGTCTCAGGGGCGGATGTAACATGTCCCTTTTGGGGGGGGGGGGGGGGGGGGGGGGCAAGAGAACATGTTGGAGGGGCAAGAGAAGGGGTAGCTTCATCGCCCCCGTCGCTTGAAGTCGCACCCATACCATTTTCGGTTACAAGACTTTTATCAGTCAAGTAAAGCATCAATAATACCATCATGATGTTATTATTGATGCTTTACTTGAAAGTCCTGTAACCGAAAATGGTATGGGTGAAAATGGTATGGGTGAAAATGGTATGGGTGAAAATGGTATGGGTGCAACAACTGCAGTTGTTGTTGAGGTTGCAACAGACAGGCAGCATGCATAAAGCTAAAGGTCTGACTCAGAGAGTTTTCTGTTTTCAATGATGAAATGCTGTTGGTTTAGTGGTGACACAGCTGTAGTTAGTTAGTGGTGGTAGTAGTGTGTCACATCATTTTAATTATAAGCACATACATTTAAAATATCTTTGAAGTTTGGGTTGTTTTGCATGCCATCGTGTTTGGGGGGGGGGGGCAGACTGGGTATTTAGGGGGGCATTGTCCCACCCCATGCCCATGCCTAGATCCGCCCCTGTGATGTCTTCATGTCTTCTCTATAAACTATGTGCAGTGCTGTGTATGGATCAGTGCCAGACCAATCGACTTCCCCCTAGTTGTTTTATTGGCCCGTATAATTTCTGAGCATTGTGCACAGCAGCACATCCTTGCATCTCCTATACGTCCGTTTCACAATCGCCCCTGCTTGTCCGTCCGGCCGGCCGGATCGGATCAGCCATTCCATCGGATTATCATTGACAAGAAGCCCCCCGGACCTGCTGAGATAGGCACTTTCCCCCCGTCCGTCCCTGATTCTCCATCTGACATTGGGACAGACAACAAACAACTCTTTTTCCGGGGGGAGCAGAGCACAGAGCGCAGAGCCCCATAATCCATACTGACCTTCCCCTGGATGCGATTCAGCTTTATTTTTAGTTTTAGGGGCTTGAGGATGAGGAAACTTAGCCCCCGCGACCGACCCAGTGTTGCCAACTTTTGCGCATTTGTCGCTATATTTAGCTCTTTTCCAGGCGCCACTATAGCGCCAAAATTTAGTGGAAAAACTCCTGGCGGAAAATCTGGTTTTTTGCTGGTGAGTTGAGGTGAAATTGGTTGACAGGCGCCAGAGATAAAACCATCGTTTTTCACCATTTTTCCTCCTATGATAGAGTCCTCCTTCCTTCCTAGAAAGGACCATTTTGGAAGTGCCACTAGTGCATTTTTGGATTTTGGCAGTTGGCAACACTGCCGCGACCGCGTGTGTGTTGTTGATGCAGAGAAGAAGAAGAAGACTGCAGCAACTTTCCCCGGCGGCAGGCAAAACCGCCGTGGCGTTGCGGTTTACGACTATTGCTCTTTTAAGTGCAAAGAACAGCAGATAGAATGATGAATTACGTTCCCCCATTCAGGTGCTAATCTTCAGATCGCTTCGTCTGAATGACTTGACCTACCCTGCGGTCGAATGGAAAGGTCAAACCTTAAAGACATATCATTAAATAATATATCAACTTCCCCTTTTCACAATACACGATAAGAAGAAGAAGTCCATCTACCAAATAATTTAGTGGTGGGCGGTGATTAACTGCTGTGTGATTAATTGACGGGCGGCGATTAACTTGCATGCGCAGCGGTTCTTTGATGTGGACCATGTGGATGAATCTATATTCAAATAGTTCCATGCTAATGTCTGGCTGCCTGATATACACCTCAGATGTGTGGGCCGTATTAATCTTCAACCAGATTACCATCAGTTTCTGAGTCAAATAGAAACTCAGTATAGCTCAAACCCCACAAACACATTCCTCTATCTGTGGCCCAGAATGCCTGCTTGTCTTTGATAATGCTCACGCCGGATCGACTCAATTCATTTTGGATGACAATATGATTTATATAAGGGGGATATGCAAGTAATCCATCTGCAAGCGAAATTTGGGGATATCTTCTTTTTCTCTCCCTTTCTCTCTCTCTCTCTCTCTTTTTTGTCCTTTGATTATTGCAGAGTCTCCTTCGCTATTTGCATACTTTGAGACAGGGGCGGATCTAGGCATGGGCATGGGGGGGCAATGCCCCCCTAAATGCCCAGCCCAAACACAATGCCGTGCAAAGCAACCCAAGATATTTCAAATTAAAGTGCTTATATTTAAAATGATTCAAAACACCACTACTGCTACTAACTACAGTTGTGTCGCCACTAAACCAACAGCATTTCATCATTGAAAACAGAAAACTCTCTGAGTCAGACCTTTAGCTTTATGCATGCTGCGTGTCTGTTGCAACTTCAACAACAACTGATGTTATTATTGATGCTTTACTTGACTAATAAAAGTCCTGTAACTGAAAATGGTCCGGGGGGGCAACTTCATCGCCCGTGTCGCTTCGCGCCACGGGCGATGAAGCCGCCCCCCCATACCATTTTCCCCGGACCCCCCAATTGTGAAAAGTTACATCCGCCCCTGCTTTGAGAGCGTGGGAGACTAGACTGTCTGGGGAGAACAAGAGCTCATTTTAGTGAAACATCTTCCGCGGGATAATTTAGTGATTAATATTTCGGAACGTTAATGTCAGGATAAAGAGGTGAATCGCTGTAGGGAGATTAAGGCAACTTTACGGTACAAAATACTTGTACTGGCTGCTGTCGTCGCTGTAGTGTGTGTGTGTGTGTGTGTGTGTGTGTGTGTGTGTGTGTGTGTGTGTGTGTGTGTGTGTGTGTGTGTGTGTGTGTGCATGAGGTTAACAATAGATTCTAGTTTTGACACTAGATTCTAGTTTTTTTTGTGTCATTAATGCTAACATATTTCAAGCCAAGGACCACCAGAATTATCCATATTTGGCTGCAGACCCCCCATCTGAAAACATGTTGTTCTAGGGATCCCCCAAACGCAAAGATTTGAGTTAAAAGTGTTTGCTTCCAAATATTGCATTCAGAGATTTGCAACACATTTTCACAATTTTTTCAAAAATAGCAGATCAACAAGCTTATATCGCGCCACTCGGTGGCGCGATATGAGCTTGTTGATCTGTTATTTTTCAACAGCTAAAACACCAAAACGCGTTCAGTATAAAAGGGTTAAACATAAAGTGCAGTTTGAGGTAAAACAATGTGGTAACAGGCCCACATTCATTTAGCATTAATAAACAATTATTATGGGGAAATTTTGGGGAAAACAGTTACTGTATATAATATATGATATCTTTAGATGACAAGACATTGCACATTGCAAGAGACATTTGCACTAATGATGTACGATGTCTGATGTGTTTGTATTGTGTTGTTATACTGTGCTAAAATGCATTTTTAATGGATTTTAGAGCTGTTGGAGGTTTTGACCTCCCCCGAATTTTTTACGCCCTGTTGACGCGCCGCGTTATTTTTTCTGATAGCTCCGGCTATCAGAAATATATATATATATATATATATATATATATATATATATATATATATATATATATATATATAATATATATATATATATATATATATACATACATACACACACTGTATATATATATATATATATATATATATATATATATATATATATATATATATATATATATATATATATATACATACACACACTGTATTATATATATATATATAATATATATATATATATATATATATATATATATATATATATATATATATATATATATATATATATATATATATATATATATATATATATATATATATATATATATATAAGCACTTGAGGTTGTAAGTGGTGGTACCACCATGGCAATGAAATGGTGGTACCACCATGCTGTCACCAGGAGATTAACAGGTTAAAAACACATTCACATGTCCTACTACTTGGTTAGCGGTTCCTAATAGACAGAGGCGTACTTTTATAACTATTGTTAATCAACCATTGACACCTTTTAAATGAAGTGTGAAAAGTGTTACCATTCCATGGCAGTGGTACCACCATGGTGCCCCATCAGCAGCCAAGTGTTAACAGCGACAATCTCGTCCTGTTCACTGTGATGAGAGAGAGAGAGAGAGAGAGAGAGAGAGAGAGAGGAGAGAGAGAGAGAGAGAGAGAGAGAGAGAGAGAGAGAGAGAGAGATCTCAGGGATCCACAAATAAAAACTATGACAAAGATCTCTACTTTCAATCCCATGTGCATGCCAAACATGTGGGTTTCATTTACAGATAGGGTTACTGCTGAAATGACAACGACAATAATCGTTGATGCCTTCGGTCTCAATTTCAGTTTCTGTGTCAAAGTTGAAACCACTTGTTCTAGGGATGGGCAGATATTTCGGCCTTGCCGATATTATCAGCCGATAAAGGCTTTAAAAATGAATATCGGAAAATATTGTTATCGGGAAAAATGTTATAAAAATATGAAATATTTTTGAAGAATAAAAAAACACCATTCATAGTGTATAGAGCTAGACAATCGGAGAAAACATATGGTGGACCTTCCTCCAATTATGATTGAGTGGTGCACTCGTTTTGTTTGATTTTTTTTTTTCCAAATTACTGAATTCTGGCATTATTTTTTTTTGACGTCCACAAAAGCCTGCACATATTGGTATTGGTTGACAAACATTTTTAACTCAAATCTTTGCTTCTGGGGGATCCCTAGAACAACATGTTTTCAGATGGGGGGGTCTGCAGCCAAATATGAATAATTCTGGTGGTCCTTGGCTTGAAATATGTTAGCATCACTGACACAGGAGCACAGATTTTTCAGAAAAACTAGAATCTAGTGTCAGAAACTATAGAATCTAGTGTCAAAAACTCGATTCTAGCGTCAGAAACTAGATTCTAGTGTCAAAAAGTAGATCCTAGAATCAGAAACTATAATTTAGTGTTAATAACTAGAATCTAGTGACGGAAACTACTGTAGAATCTAGCGTCAAAAGCTAGAATGTTGCTGCAGCTATAATCTGGTGTCAGGAACTACTGTATAATCTGGTGTCAGAAAGTCGAATCGAGGGTCAAAATGGGTTTAAAAGGACAAAGGCGGAGATACGAGCATCCCAAACGCGACGACGGACATGCGACGTGTTTGCATAAACCGTCCATAGATACAGTAATGCTGCTGCGGGCGCCTTGCTGCTGCTGCTGCCGTCTCCATAGCAACACCTTGTCATCCTCTGCTTGGTATAGCGCCGCTTGTCACAGGAAAATACAGCCTTGATACCCATCACAGAGTGACAGGGCAATTTACTTTACTTCCCCTAATCCCGTTTCGCCCTTCCGAGTGCACCTGCATTACTTATAGCGCCGTGATTCTAACTTTGTCCCTTGCACTTTTCTCTGAAGAGAAAGAAAAGGAATACGTTTATATATAGGTTTTCAAATGAGTTTATGTCAAGGAGCCCCAGAATGATATGTAATAAACCTTTAGGTAAGCCCCTCCCCAAACTGCTATGGTCCAATCAAGGCTAAGCATAACGTGAGAGACAAACCTCTCCACCAATAGCTTTCCTATATGATATAACATTGTTTTTTTTTGTTTTTTTTTTCTAATAAATGTCACACACATTTTTTCCACTGCATAGGGCATGCTTGTGGATGTATGGATGGAAGATATTTTGAAGGTATGGTTCCAAAAATGAACCAGTATTTAATGAGCGTAAAAATGAAACCAAATGAACCCACTTGTGGGTCCATTTGGTTTCATGTTTACACTCTCAAGAGTTAAAATATTCATCATCTGAGTCTATACAACTAGAGAATGGAGAAGATTAATGGTCATTTGGATCTGTACGGTTGACTGTTTTGTTTTCTCCGAAATACAGCCTGGAATTGTGGACAAAAGCAAAATAAATCTTTACTTTTGGGGTTCTGTGGGGGTTAAAAAGTCATCAGATGGTGGTCCGTGGCTCAAATGCTGAATAAATAGTGGGACCTGGTATGAAAAAGGTTGAAAACCACTGGTCTACAATAGAACAGTTTTAGAGAACAGTCACGGTTTCTCCAAAGTCAGCCACTTTCTTTGGAAAATGACAACTCTTTGACAATGTCTTGTCAGGTCACAGCACTGTTTACTTGTTTATTTTATTATTTTTAATAATCGATGATCCTGCGAGTGGCGTGAAATGGGGTGAAATTGTTGTCACGGTCGTACATCACTGCAGAGAGACGGCCTCATCGCCGCCGCTGTGCAACGCTCCAACACAGGGGCGGATTGGCACATATTTTCCCACCGGGACAATTTTGCCTTTGCCAGGCCACCCTGGGGGGGGCAGCTGGTTAACCAGATGTAACTCTTTGAGAGCGTAACAATGAAACCAAATGGACCCTTGCGGGTCCATTTGGTTTCATTTTGACACCCTCAAGAGTTAAACATTCATCATGTGAATTAGCCCAACTTAGTCTACACAACTAGAGAATGTAGAAGATTAATGGTCATTTTGATCTGTATGTTCCAGGCGAGCATCTAGCACATTCTAGTGCATTTTGGAAGTGCCGCTAGTGCATTTTGGATCTTGGCAGTTGGCAACACTGCCTCCAGCAGCGCGAGCCGCGCCCTGGCGCACAGGAGTGAACGGGAATAAACGGGGGAAAAAAAAAAAAAACTGTCCAGGCCACTAGGTGGCGCAGGCCACCGGGAAAACTCCCTGTACTCCAGATGGCCAATCCGCCCCTGCTCCAACAAAACGCATCTGCATAATCTATCAATGCGCCGCTTGCCGGGGCCTTCAAGATGATGCGCCGGGGATCAATACTTCACTTCAACGTATTGACAGGACTTTAAATGGTGGCTTAACGCAATGTGCAAACACTGAGAATGTTCTTTTTATTCACAGTTTCTCCATTAGGCTCCTCCTGCACATGTTGTTCCAGGGAAACCTCCTGCCTGCCTGCCTGTCAAGGGAATACAGCAGGAGGTTTTCAACCGGTGGTCCGGGGACCACCAGTGGTCCCTGAGAGGGTTCCAGGTGGTCCCCAGCTAAGTTGGTTAACCAGATGTAACTCTTGAGAACGTAAAAATGAAACCAAATGGACCCTTGCGGGTCCATTTGGTTTCATGTTTACACTCTCAAGAGTCAAAATATTCATCATCTTAATTAGCCCAAGTATAGACAACTAGAGAATGTAGAAGATTAATGGTCATTTTGGTCTGTATGTTTTGCCTGTTTTGTTTCCCGAATCCAGCCTGGAATAGTGGACAAAAGCAAAATAAATCTTTAGTTTTGGGGTCTGTGGGGCTAAAATGTCCTCAAATGGTGGTCTGTGGCTCAAATGCTGAATAAATGGTGGTCCCTGGTATCAAAAAGGTTGAAAACCACTGGGACTAGTATAGCAGGAGGTTTGTGCATAATATAGACAGCTCTCTGGGCCGGATTGGACATGAATCTTTTGTTGTATGAATGCATGCAGTATATCAGTGATTTTCAGCCTTTTTGACACCAGTTCCCACTATTTATTCAGCATTTGAGCCACGGACCACCATTTGATGACATTTTAGTCCCACAGACAGACCCCAAAACTAAAGAATTATATTGCTTTTGTCCACAATTGCAGCCTGGATTTTCGGAAACAAAACAAGCAAACATACAGACCAAAATGACCATTAATCTTCTACATTCTCTAGTTGTGTAGACTTGGGATAATTCAGATGATAAATATTTTAACTCTTGAGAGTGCAAACAATAAACCAAGAGTTACATCTGGTTAACCAACTGTATGTATGCATACATGTACATGCATGCATGCATGTATGCATGCATGTCTGTATATTGGGTGCTCAGCCTGTGATCGATATGGAAGGCTTCACCAGGCACTGGGTCTATAGTATGTAATAATTCATGCACAGAGGAGAGCTTAATAAATTGGGGAGTAACGACAGGCGAGGAATTAAGATTCACGGCCATCTCCAAAATCATAGGAAAATCCCACTAAAATAACGGGGGGCGATAAACAGCAATTAGCACGATATTGGGGTTAATTACTGCAATTCATCCTCAGTGATGATGAATTAATTCAAGTTCAAACTCAATTCTCTTCTCATTGTCCGTGGCGCGAGTTAGGACATACTATAAAGAAGGGGCTAGCACTCCTCAAAAATAAAATAGATAAATAAATAAATAAAAGACACATGAGGGTACAAATGGAACCAAATGGACCCGTAAAAATCACACTTGTGTGAAGTGAGTGCAAACGTATGTGTTGTGCACAAGTAGGCCATGGCCTATTCATACAGTACGTGAGTGGAGCGGGCTAATACTCATGACATCAGTTATAGAGGTGTTTTACTTGCGTCTTACTAATGTTTGTGTTAGAACAATGTTTGTGTTTTACAAAAAACCCTTCAAGCTGGAAGATTTTAGCTGCTAGTGCCCCTCAAAAACCCTGTGGATTTTACAGTAGTCAGTGTAGACTGCAGGCCAAAGACAGCTAGGCCTACCAAACAAAAGGATGAAACTGGGAATCCTTGAAATGGAGGAGGTTGAGAATGGCTGGTGCCGAGGTCAGGGAGGGTTAAGTGGAGAGGACTTCATAAGGGGAATGTCCATGCCACACATTGAGCAGATAATGGCAGACAGCCTCTGTCGGACACTGCCATTGTAATAGAGAACACGGCATGCATGCCAGCTAGCTCTCATGGTGGATAATAAATAGAGGACATGATTGTGAGCATGCAAGAAAACCCAAGGGCAGATACCCGCTGCTAAAAGGACCACCATGCACCAGGAAGGGCGAAATCCAGTTGCGACCAACGACCTGGTCGCAACAACATCACGGACACTTGTTTACTAGTTGCGAACAGGTATTCCGGTCGCTTTTGAACTATAGTTTATGGTGGCTTTTGGTTAGGGACCAGGTTTTGACGATTTGCTTAACAGGTTGGAAAACATGCACGACTCCGACCATTCTTCTGGTTATGTTTAGAGTTAGAGCTAGGGCTAGTAATTGCAGTTACGGTATGTTTAGGGTTAGGTTTCTGGTTTAAGAGCTTCAGTGTTTTGTATAATGCAACTGTAGGCAGGAGTACAAGAAAAATAATGTTTGCTCTCGCCAGCTTTGTTGAAGAAGAGTCTTGGGAATTAGGTTGACAATTTGTTAAAAATTTGAAAGATTTGTAAACTTAGGGCCATATTATGAGTTTGTGGCAAAGCTGTTTGGCCACTCAAAACAGCCAAACAGCTTTTCCATACTTCCAAGTGTTCACTTAAGTCATAAGACCTGGTACTTAAAATCATAACAGGGCCCTTAATATTTACATTTTAGATGTGTATAATCTGGTACACTTGTTGAGTAGAGGGAGGTATTTATTTAGCATAGCGCATACCATTCTGATGATCTTCTGATCTTTTGTACAGCATCAAATGTGATGCTGTAGTATGAGTTGAGCTGTGTCAACAACTGACTGCAAAATCCCACTGTAGTGTGTTCTTGCTACACATGTTTGATTGTTCATTCACTTTGTACAAAGCACAGAGAGTTCAAACAAAAGTCAACACAAAAAATGTGACTGCTACGGGTACCAATAAAACCAGGAAAAAGCACACGAAACACAAAAGTTTTACATCAGGGTCCTACATATTCATGAAATGTAATGACGTACAAAAACATAATAATGCTTTTGTCTAATTGCCAACTCAATTGTGTTGTGCTGGTTGTGTAAAAAGACATGGCCCCAAAAAAAGCATGTGCCTATGCTAGAACGCTCCATCAAGCACTGATTTCAAAATTAAGCGGTGCTATTTCCACTGAGGCGCTGCCGCTCTGTAGTAGTCTGACGTTTGGTCAAATTCAATCAGGTATTCGGGGTAAACCTGACGACTGTCAAAGACTACAAACTGTTGTGGGTCACTCACGTCATCCACACAGCTATCATAGAAGTGCCGGGAACGTTGGCCGTTGCCCGTCGGGAGATTATGGGGTCTGTCGCAGTCCCGCTCGCCCTTTGTGTACTCTCCCACAAGCACTCGGGCCTGAAACATTACGCGGGCCTCGCCCGCCTGCCGCCTGGTGGCGTACTTGCTGGACATGCTTGCGTCTCTCGCAAAGTACATGCCTTTGCCGAGGCAGAAGCAGTTTGTCGTGACACCGACTTTGTGGTAAGCAAAGTTGCATTTGCTTATGCCGTCAATGTTTCTGCGGGCGGTTCCGTGAAACAGCTTCCGCTCGTCCACGTGACGCTGTTGGTTGCGGCCGCCTTTCATCATCATCTGCCGCTTCTTGTTTTGGAAGAGCTTCCACAAGTGTTCGTTTCTTACCTTATGGATGGCTCTGATGGGGTTTCCCGCCATCGTTCTGCGAAAGCGCTCGGCCACACCTTGGAATTCCGTGGAGTCTCTGTTCAGCCGAATCAGCTCTGAATCAGAGTGGCGCAGGTGTGACTTTAAGCTGTTTAGTAACCCGAAATGCTTGTCACAGTACCTACAGCTAAACGGCGTTTCGCCGGTATGGAGCCGCAGGTGCGATTTAAGACCATTCAGTTGGCCGAAAGTCCTTTTGACAAAAGCTGCAGCAGTACGGCTTTTCGCCGGTGTGGGTGCGCAGGTGTGATCTTAAATTGCTCGCCTGGCTGAAGCTTTTATCGCAGTAGCCACATTGGTGCGGTTTGTCGCCAGTGTGGGTACGCTGGTGTGATTTTAAGTTGTTTCGCTGACTGAAGCTTTTGCCACAGTGTCTG
This sequence comes from Benthosema pterotum, assembly GCA_039105355.1. Lineage (NCBI taxonomy): Eukaryota > Metazoa > Chordata > Actinopteri > Myctophiformes > Myctophidae > Benthosema > Benthosema pterotum. The sequence continues at coordinate 5,035,163 of CM076986.1, forward strand.
CACTGGTGGGGCTTTTCTCCAGTATGCGTCAGCTGGTGTAATTTTAGGCCGTTAGGCCGTGTGAATCTTTTGTCACAAGATCCGCAGTGATAGGGCTTTTCGCCAGTGTGGCAACGGAGGTGTGAGTTCAGATTACTCCGCGTGCTAAAGCTCCTATCACAGTATATGCAGGGAAACGGCTTCTCCCCCGTGTGCGTCCGCTGATGCAGCCGTAGATTTCTGAAGGCTTTGTTGCACAGTTTACAAAAGTTTTTCTTGCCTCCTCTCTGGTTTGTCCGTGCTCGTTTCCCCGCCAGTCCTACATTGGTTGTACGGTACGGATGCTGTCCGTTAGACACATCCATGTATCTTCTTGGTGTCGGGTGGGTTACAGAGTGGTCTGTTCGCTGACCGGCTGCTGAAAGGACCTCCTCGTTCCTCAGTACGTCGCTGGCGCTCCACTCCATCGGTTCCTGGAAGGCACTCTGATCCGGAAACTCCCGGAAAACCCTGGAAGACCCGGGGACCTGGGTCCGGTAATACTGGGACCAATTCCACTCCATAGTCAGAAATGGCAGCTATGGTGACAATGAGAGTTCTAGATGTCTCCTGCCAATAATATTAGTGTTTTTTGAACAACTCACTGCAATACAATGTGCCTCTTGTATTGTAAAATATGCAAATTGTATGTAAAATATGTTTGTATTGAGTTGTGCCGTGGAAACAGTTGTTAAACAGCGGTGGCTGAAATATACTTTAATATACCTTACTTTAAGATACCTTACACCAACTGTAATTACACAGTGTGAAATCATTGAAACACTGCATAATATACCAAATTCATACATTACACTGGTCACCCTACAACATAAGCCGTCGCCAAGGCAACAAGTTTAAAACATATATGTCAACACAATAACATCATTAATATGACATCATCAACATGACGGCAGAGATCCACAGAGAAACGACATGCTTTCAGCTAAACATTAAGGGGAATTTACCATGAATTTGAAATCATGGCGTCGGCCTGTCTTAATGTTTGTCTTAATGTCTATCTGTCTGACCATCTGTCTGTCTGATAAAAATTAAAATTAAAAATCACACCCGTGTGAAGTAAGTGGTGCAACAGCGACCCCCGGTAATGATAATGTGCTATCACTGTGCTTGGGACCCAGGGACCCACAGACACACATAGCTGCTTCAGGAAGTTCTCTTTCGCTCTTTGCGGCCTACGCCGTAGGTTGCTAACGAGTAGTTGCAAGGTTGCATGCCCTTAAAGCGAAGCAACTTCTCCAACTCAATGTCCAAGGTCTCTCCACTGCCAACATCCTGAGTTTACCTTGCAGGCCACATCACCAAGAAACACCACTGCATGGCTGCAAGGATATGGCTTGACACTACCATCATCAACATCTAAATGCTAAATGGTGATCCCATTTACCCATTCACACACCAATGGTGGCAGAAACCATGCAAGATGCTGGCCAGCAAATTGGGATTAAGTGTCTTGCTCAGGGGCAAATAACTAACTTTGGGGATAACCCGGGTTCAAACCGGCAAACTTGCGGTTGCCATCCGGTGACCCCTGATCCACTGCCGCCCCAACATCTCCAAGCCACCAGCCAGCTGATTGGCCCCTGCTGGGAATGGGTATGGAGACTTCAACATCCACCACACAGCAGCTCCCAATGCTCATGGTGACTCCATGGAAGACAGGGCCTCTACTGTCGATGCTTCACTCTTAAGGAGCCACACACATTCTACCCTGAACCATGGAACAGCACCACCCCCAACACCAACCCAGAGCTGGCGTTTGCAAAATGGCACAACAGCCAGGACATGTTTCCCCAGTCACACCACTCATTATTCATTATCATGCCATCTTTGGCCCAGCCCGTGCAAGCGAGGGACGTCAAGAGCTGGACCATCCGGAAAAGGTGAACGTGGCAGGTTTCACTAAACAAGTGAACGAGGCAGTTACTGCTCTACCACTCCCGGGTTCCAACATCCTGAACGATAGTGTACAACCTAGAGTAGTGTCGAGGTGAGGCCTAACCCCAACAAGCCATTTGAAGACCCGAAGGGGATACCATCCCATCTCCCTACTGTATGTACGCTTCAAACGACTCACCCTGGCTCGCCACACCCCAGTGACCAAAGCACAAGCTGGCTTTCGAAGTGGCTATGTCGACAACAGAACAGGTGACGCTCCTGTGCCATGACATAGAGGACTTCTTCCATGTAGAAGAGAAGGCTGGAGCCGTCTTCTTGGACTCTATGGCAGGCTACATATGAACCTTCTGTAGACCATCCCAGACAAGCACATGGTGAGCTTCATTGTGGAGATGCTGAGCAACAATGTTCTACTTTTTTAAAAAAGGGAAGCAACCCGTGAGATCAACGTCAGGTTTGACGATGCCGGCTCCCCGATAGACCTTGGAGTGAAGCTCGACAGAACACTGTTCACGCCTGGACAGCGTCAAAGGAAAAGACCACAGCCTTCCGCCACTGATACGCTGCATATCTCCACTGAGGCACTGGTTTTCCCTGCCACTGAGTACAGTGCCCCAGGTCTGAAGCCGTAGCCCCCATGTCCAAAAGCTGGACGCTGCACTCAACAGTGCCCTACCGACTGTCTCTGGATGCCTACGGGCCACTCCAACCAACCAACCAACCAACCAACCAACCAACCAACTGCCAGTCCTTGCTGGAATCACCCCCACAGAGATCAGGCGAGATGCCGCCACATTAGCACTCGCTCGGAGGGCACAGGTCCAGGAACAAGCCAACACACCCAAGGCAAGATGGAGGGACCAGTGGAAGGTGGCAGCACCATTCAGGCTTCACCACTAGGACCCAACAGAGGAGTGGACAGCTTTCGCCCGCCTGAGAACAGCTGTCGGCCGTTTTTGGTGCATGCAAAAAATGGGGGTTTCGCAGACTGTGGACATCACAGAGCATATACCGACCGCCAAATGGTGATCAGGGCTTAATTGGCTTAGGCAATGACACAACTGACATTGGTCCACTGGCTCAGTCGACAAAATATGTATGTTGCTCACCAGCACTTGCATGAGTGGAGCATGCGCAAGTTAGGCGACTGGTGTGCGGTGTTTGGTGGTCAGTGGTCAGCGGTGACATGAGTAAACGTTTATGACGATGTATTTATTAGCTTGCTTCGCTCGCACACAAGTAGGCCATGGCCTGCTTGTGCACAGCACACAAGTTTGCACTGTACCGAGTGCAGATCTGATTCACAACCATACAACTACTATGCTATGTGGGCTCTAAGAGCAAGGGTTTTCAACCTTTTTGATACCAGGGCCCACCATTTATTCAGCATTTGAGCCACAGACCACCATTTGACGACATTTTAGCCCCACAGCCCTCAAAACTAAAGAAACATACGGGCCAAAAATGACCATTAAGCTTCTAATTGTGTTAAGGTTAATATTTTAACTTCTTGAGAGAGAACCAAATGGACCGACAAGGGTCCATTTGGTTTCATTTTTACGCTCTCGACAGCGCCACTATGTAGCCCTACATATACATCACACTGCAGACAGACAGACATACAGGGGCGGATTGGCACATATTTTCCCACCGGGACAATTTTGCCTTTGCCAGGCCACCCTGGGGGTGGCAGCTGGTTAATCAGATGTAACTCTTTGAGAGCGTAAAAATGAAACCAAATGGACCCTTGCGGGTCCATTTGGTTTCATTTTTACACCCTCAAGAGTAAAAATATTCATCATGTGAATTAGCCCAACTTAGTCTACACAACTAGAGAATGTAGAAGATTAATGGTCATTTTGATCTGTATGTTCCAGGCGAGCATCTAGCACATTCTAGTGCATTTTGGAAGTGCCACTAGTGCATTTTGGATCTTGTCCAGCAGGCCACCGGGAAAACTCCCTGTACTCCAGATGGCCAATCCGCCCCTGACTAAAGGTTCAGGGCCACTACGTAGCCCTACTCATCATACATCACACTGCAGACAGGCAGACAGACAGACAGACAGACAGACAGACAGACAGACAGACAGACAGACAGACAGACAGACAGACAGGCAGACAGACAGACAGACAGACAGACAGACAGACAGACAGACTGGATAAAAGGTATTTATTCGGGGCTCACAGGTCGAGGAACATGATGTCAGACAAGGCAACCATGCCCTTATTACACCCTGGCTGCCTTGTTCTCCATTCGCATCGCTTGTAGGTGTGTGTGTGTGCGTGTGCGTGTGTGTGCGTGCGTGCGTGCGTGCGTGCGTGTGTGTGTGTGCGAGCGTGTGTTTACCGAACAACAATGTGAGACTCAACAATACACGATGGGCAAACAGCAGGAACTGAAGCGCCTTGGACTTAAATGAAAGGCAACGGAGCGGAGGGGGTGGTGGTGGGGTGGGGGGGGGTTGTGGAGGATGCGTTGGTGCGTTTCACACAGCGAGAGCCTCAAGGTATTTCACTTGAAAAAGACTGAAAACTGACAAAGTCTCCCCTTTTGCTTCCTCTGATGTGCATCTCGCAGGCTTCTGAGGGCGCTGCGGTTGAACGGCAGACAATGAGAGGCATGCCGCACCGCGCACGGGGCAGGGGCGGATTGGCACATATTTTCCCACCGGGACAATTTTGCCTTTGCCAGGCCACCCTGGCAAAGATGTAACTCTTTGAGAGCGTAAAAATGAAACCAAATGGACCCTTGCGGGTCCATTTGGTTTCATTTTTACACCCTCAAGAGTTAAAATAATTCATCATGTGAATTAGCCCAACTTAGTCTACACAACTAGAGAATGTAGAAGATTAATGGTCATTTTGATCTGTATGTTCCAGGCGAGCATCTCATTCTAGTGCATTTTTGGAAGTGCCACTAGTGCATTTTGGATCTTGGCAGTTGGCAACACTGCCTCCAGCAGCGCCAGCGCCCTGGCGCCCTGGCCTGCCCTGGCCTGCCCTGGACTTTACACACACACAAAAAAAAAAAACCTGTCAAGGCCACCGGGAAAACTCCCTGTACTCCAGATGGCCAATCCGCCCCTGGTGGGGGGTATGGGGGTGCTGGCGGAAGTGTGGGGGAACTTGCTGGGCCATGAAGGCTTAGCCCAATTTTCTCGTGACTAGATTCTAGTTTCTGACAGTAGATTCTAGTTTCTGGCACTAGATTCTAGTCTCTGGCACTAGTTTCTAGTTTCCGGCACCAAATTCTAGTTCCTGATACTTGTTTCTAGTTTCCGGTGCTAGCTTATAGTTTCTGATGCTAGATTCCAGTTTCTGATGCTAAATTCTAGTAGTGGCACAAGACTCTAGTTTCCAGCGCTAGAATCAAGTTTTTTTTTTTTTTTTTTTTTTTACACTAGATTCTAGTTGCTGACACTAGATTCCATTTTCTGAAACTAGATTCTATATTCTAACACTAGATTCTAGTTCCTGAAACTAGATTATCTTTCCTGACACCACATTCTAGTTTCTGACACTTGATTCTAGTTTTTTTCTGAAAAAGTATGTTCCTGTGTCAGTGATGCTCAACATATTTCATGCCAAGGACCCATAGATTTATCTATATTTGGCTGCAGAGGACCCCCATCTGAAAACATGGGGGGATCCCCAGCAAAGATTTGAGTCAAAATCAAAAATGTTATTCAAAGATTTGTGCCACATTTTCACGATTTTTTTCAAAAATAGCAGACCTTACAAGCTCATAGCGCGCCACTCGGTGGCGCGCTATGAGCTTGTAGATCTGCTTTTTTTTCAATAGCTAAAGGAACACGAAAACACAAACGGTACAGAGAGGATTAAAGGGGCAATTCTAGTTTACGGGGCGCGTGGCGGACGGTGTCACGCGCTGAATGTTGGCAGATCTGCAACAATGCAAGTGCAATCCTGTGCACTTAACTTGCGCATTTATTTGCACAGTCTATTCTATTCATCTCGCAAGCTGCAAGAGCGTAGTCATACTTGCAACAACGCACTGTGAACTTGTAGGCTTAACTGGTTATTTTATAAAAATATACTGTATGGTATAATCCCATCCCAAATGTTTCTATTGTATGTGTGCAGTGCAGCGAAAGTCATCAGTTTGCAAAAAAAGAATAGTCAAAAACGATGGTAGGTTAGTGTCTCACATTCGTCATTTGCAAGTCAAGCAAAATGGACCCTTGCATGTCCATTTGGTCTCATTTTAAACTCTCAAGAGTTCAAATATTCACCATCTGGATTAAGTCAAGTCTACACAATTAGGGAATGTAGAAGAATGGTCATTTTTGTATCTACGTTTTGTTTCCGGAATCCAGTCTGGGATTGTGGACAAAAGCAAAAGAAATCTTCAGTTTTGGGTCTGTGGGGACAAAATGTCATCATATGGTGGTCCGTGGCTCAAATGCTGAATAAATAGTGGTCCCTCCCTGGTATCAAAATGGTTGAAAACCGCTGGTTTAAAACAGTCACGGTGGTGAAAAGCGGGCGCCCTGATGGCTCCGGTTGCAGATCACGGGGAAAAGGCTGGCCTTATTCTGCCATATCCATCTCCCACTTATTGGAAAGCTCTTAATTGATGGACGAGGACGTTATGGGCAACGGCAGGAGTCGTTATGCCCGTGATTTTCTTTAAAATGCCTGTGTCACTTGAGGGAGGGTGAAAGAGGGGAGAGGCTCCTTGGACCCTGAGCGCTGCTGCTGCTGCTGCTGCTGCTGCTGCTGCAGGCTGGGTGTGCCTAGGGCAGGTGGGGGCTGGCAAATCCCAGTGACAATATATTTGGGATGTGCAGTTGCAACCTAGGGCCCACTGTTTATTCAGCATTTGAGCCACGGACCAAAAAGACCCCAAAACTAAAAGATTTGTTTTGCTTTTGTCCACAATTTCATCTTGGATTTGGGAAACAAAACAGTCAAACAAACAGACCAAAATGACCCTTAATCTTGTACATTCTCTAGTTCACATGATGACCATCTGGAACTCGCTCAAGGACCACTGGTGGTCCCCGGAACACTGGTTGAAAAGCCCCAGCTCCAGACCACAGAACATCTGCTGAATGTGAAAAAGTTCTGGTTTTCAAACCGGACCTCGCCACTTTTGATAGTCTCTCTGCGGCACCGTGTCTCCAGGCTTTCATTTCACAGCACAGATGTAAGCCTGGAGATGGCATCAGCCTACTGTAGGTCCTGATGCAGAAAGGGTTGAGAATATACAGGGCTTGACACTAACACTTGCCCACTTGCCCGGGGCAAGTAAAAAAAATGGTAGGGCAAGTGAATACTGTTACCTGGTTGCCCGATCGGGCAAGTGTGTGACTTAGTGCACTATAACACAACACAAGATATATTTGTCTTGAAGGCAGTCATTGCACTCTGCCTCTGTGTCTTTCCCTGCTTTCTAGCTATCCACAACTCCAGGCTGGATTTGGGAAACAAAACGGGCAAATTAACATACACATCAAAATGACATTTAATCATCTACATTCTCTAGTTGTGTAGACTAATTAAGATGATGAATTTTAACTCTTGAGAGTGTAAAAATGAAACCAAATGGACCTGCAAGGGTCCATTTGGTTTCCTTTTTACGTTCTCAAGAGTTACATCTGGTTAACCAACTTAACTGGGGACCACCTGGAACCTACCACTGGTGGTCCCCGGACCACCTGTTGAAAACCCCTGGTTTAAAGCACCCAAGTAGAAAGTAAACTTAAATGCAAAATTTACAATATATATTTTGGGGGGCAAGTGACCATGACCTGAGGGCAAGTAGAACCTGACTTGGAGACCTTAGTGTCAACCCCTGATATACAAAAATCTATACCCCCCTCTCCCTCCCTTTCTCCCTCGTTCCACCGGCCCAACAGCTTTCTTTGCAGACAATTTCTCTATTGACAAAATGTACTAATGAAATGTCACCTCAGACAGCTGGCCAGGAGGATTGATGCGCCGGAACTTTTTTCACTGTACTTTATTTGATTTTTTTTTTTCTATCCAGTACTCACTCTTCCTCACCGTTCGTTTTCTGTTTTCTTTTTTTGTCCCCCACTGCCCCTTCTCATCCGTTTCGCACTACTTGGAAATTAACCCATTGTGTCACCAGATTATAGCTGCAGCAACATTCTAGCTTTTGACGCTAGATTCTACAGTAGTTTCCGACACTAGATTCTAGTTATTGACACTAAATTATAGTTTCTGATGCTAGGATCTACTTTTTGACACTAGAATCTATTTTCTGACCCTAGAATCGAGTTTTTGACACAAGATTCTATAGTTTTTGACACTAGATTCTAGTTTTTCTGAAAAATCTGTGTTCCTGTGTCAGTGATGCTAACATATTTCAAGCCAAGGACCACCAGAATTATCCATATTTGGCTGCAGACCCCCCATCTGAAAACACGTTGTTCTAAGGATACCCCGGATGCAAAAAAAATTGAGTTAAAAATGTTTGCTTCCAAAATAACATTTAGATTTGCAGCACATTTTCACATTTTTTCAAAAATAGCAGAACAACAAGCTCATGTCGCGCCACTCGGTGGCGCGACATGAGCTTGTTGATCTGCTATTTTTCAACAGCTAAAACACCAAAACGCGTAAGTACACAAAAGGGTTAATTCCTCCGCACATCCATTTGTAACGCCGACACATCGCAGCAGCCGTTCGATAAAATCCCGTGGTCAGTCATTTGATATATCATACATTCAGGCAACAGAAACTCATCCAGCCCCAATATCACTGCGGTAATGGAAGCTCACTGTATCAGAAAATCAGATACATTACTGTTTTTACAATGTCATCAAAATTAATCACACCAACCAAGACGAGACGGTATGGACGGCAAAAAGCCTTCGCTTGCGGCAAGGACACATGATGCTAATGAACGATGCTACTGAGCGGTTAGCAAGATTTCAGACACGCAGAAAAGAAAAGGGTGTTTGATAGAGCAGATAGATTTTTAGCTATTAACGTAGCCCTGTACCCTATATACGCAAGGTAAAGCGCCTGCGATTAAATAGGAATATAGGCACATAAATGTCCACTGTGGTGGTCTACTGACCACTAGGTAGCAATTAGCCCTTCTCTAAGCCCCACTCTTTGGGGTGGGGTTTAGCCAATAGAGTGTAACGATGCATTTTAACAGTGATTCGATATGGATCACGATACATGGTTTATGATACGATACATCAACGATATTGGGTCATTCTGATGATGCGATCCGATTCAATATTGTGAAATCGATACAGTAACTATTTAAAATACCTTGACATTGTCTTAAACTAAGTGATTCATTCTTGCAATTAAAAATAGTTTAGCAACTGTTGCTAGCTTTGTCAAGGAAAAGCTTGTTGTCAAGCTTTTCTGTCTTGTCCCTTATGGATACTAATACGAATAGTAATATTAAAGGTAGGGGAAGTGATTTGAAATTCATTGTGTAGTACCAGCCTGGTGCACTAGGGGCTCCCAAGAGTAGCTACACTATGTGAACCTGCTGCTCGATCCTGATTGGAGGAGAATTCACCCTCCACCTGGGGAACTTTTATTAGCTCCTCTGCTAACGTGGGGGAGGGAGAAACTCCATATATGGTCTGGACACCTTATAATAGAGCATTTTAACAGAAAAAAATGGGGTGATATCTGACAAAAGTGAAATCACTTCCCTACCTTTAAGACAATCAAAATAAGGCCCTAAACCACTCATTTTTTAATTTATTTTAAGACGCTACATTTGATGTAGTATTAATGCAATCAATCAAATCGAATACAAATAAAATATAGAAAATTGAGTATTTTCATTGCAAAATAATACGATAATTAATGTTGCTGTTTTTCATTTCGATATACTTTGATTCTTGAAATGAAACTAGTTTAGCAACTGTTGCTACGCAGGCTAAGCTTTCCTGTCCTTTAACCCCCCATCCCCACCCCCGCGTACCCAACATCGGCATACATGTGGAGGCATCACTTCCGTCCAATCGTCATTCGTCAAAAAACATCCAGGTGAATTACCCAGGGATGCATTGCTTCTTAGCTGTTGCAACGCTCAGTTTGTCAAATTCATCATACTGATGTGAAATCAACATCAATCTGGTGCCGATTGTCAGCTGCACCTGGCTCATTAAACTATGTACGTCTTTCCATCTCTGGCAACCAAAATAGTTTAATCCAGCTTGTCTTTACGCCCCCGACACAAGGTGTTAACAGTTCCACACCTAACCCTAACATATAAAACTCTCTCCTACCTCCTATAACAAAATATTTGCTGAATGACAGAAACTATACGAACTCAAAATCCCAGCTAGTTGAGGCTAGAGCGCGGCTATTTTCCGCACAATGCTTGGCCGGGCACAGGGGTGGCAGGGTTCACGTGGTTAATTCTCATTTCCATTTTAATCCGACGGAATGTAATTCTCTGGATAAACAAACAGACAAAGACAGCCAGAGAGAGAAGGCCTGGGGACACAGAGAGAGAGAGAGAAATAATACATTCCAGGCACATTGTGCAGCCCTTACACTTCCATGTATCGTTCTATATCTAAGCTCCTTCCGCCACGTCTCATCCGGCACGTCGTTCCCTGTGGCACGGTGAGTTCCACGGAGTCGACAGCCTGCTGAGTGTGGGCTAGTCGTTGGCCCCCGCGTTCTGCTTGTATTTTAGACCACTCTCTCCCGTCCCCCACAGGGGCGGATCTAGGCATGGGCATGGGCATGGGGGGGCAATGCCCCCCTAAATGCTCAGCCTGCCCCACCAAACACGATGGCATGCAAAACAACCCAAGATATTTCAAATTAAAGTGCTTATATTTAACGTGATTTGAAACACTGCTACTACTGCTACTAACTAACTACAGCTGTGTCACCACTAAACCAACAGCATTTCATCATTGAAAACAGAAAACTCTCTGAGTCAGACCTTTAGCTTTATGCATGCTGCGTGTCTGTTGCAACTTCAACACCAACTGATGTTATTATCGATGCTTTACTTGACTAATTAAAGTCCTGTAACCGGCTTCCTGTAGTCCGAATCCGCACCTTACCATTTTCTCCTGCCCCCCCCCCCCCAAATGGGAAATGTTAGATCCGTCCCCCTCATCCCACGGCTGCCACTTCTCATCTCTGCAGGATGTGGCTGAGCCGTGCGGTGCCGTGCCGTGTCAGAACAGAGAGGGGACGACGTATCACTGCTGGTTAACGTTTTGGGGGTGACCTCACAAGGAAAAATAAAAATAAAAAAAAAAATACTGGGGGATTCACCACACAGAAGTTTTGAGCATGAATACACACACCTGCAAAGTAAAGTCCTTCACAGTCAAATAAAACACGTTGGGATTTGCTGTGTGGCTGCAACACTATGGGCAAAAAGCAAGGACCATAGGAGTTCTACTTAGGGCAGTGGGTTTTCAACCAGTGGTCCGGAGACCACCAGTGGCCCTTGAGAGGATTCCAGGTGAAGAGTGTAAAAATGAAACCAAATGGACCCTTGCAGGTCCTTTCGGTTTCATGTTTACACTCTCAAGAGTTCAAAGATTCACCATCTGAATCAGCCCACATCTACACAACAAAAATGCATTTATATCGTTTGCACTTTTGCTCGTGATAGTGATACCCTGTTTTTTAAGTAATATGTTTAATATGTAATATGTTTTTATTTTGACATTGTACAGCACTTTGTAACAGCGTTATGAAAAGTGCTTCATAAATAAATTTTACGTACTTACTTACAACTGGAGAATGTAGAAGATTGGTAATTTTGATCTGTATGTTTGACTGTTTCCAGCCTGGAATTGTGGACAAAAGCAAAAGACATCTTTAGTTTTGGGTATGTGGAGGTGAAAATGTCCTCAAATAGTGGTCCTCTGTGGATCAAATACTGAATAAATAGTGGGCACTGGTATGAAAAAGGTTGAAAACCCCTGGTCTAACCCCTGGTCTGCATCTATTATTACACCAGTTTGACTTTGAGAAACAAGCTTACCTCACTTCGCCTCTGGCCCTAAAGCTTCCAAAAATATTTGTAAATAGTCATAGTGTCATGTGGGTTCTGTGGCTTTTGGGTAACCCATATAGTGAGAGGAGCACCATTGCAAAAAAAAAAAATGGGTGACCTACCTTTTTTTTAATTTGTACTTTTCTGAGCAGTTTGTCATGCTCTTGTACTACAACACTGACATACCTCTCCTTAACAATGTGTGTACTGAACGCGTTTTGGTGTTCTAAGCATTATGTTATACTTTATATGTTGAAAAATATCAGATCTACAAGCTCATAGCGCGCCACCGAGTGGTGCGCTATGAGCTTGTAGGTCTGATATATTTTTTTTTATTTATGCTATTTTTGAAAAATGTTTTCAGACGTGGGTCCGTAGCCAATCACAGATAATTCTGGTGCGTTCTTGGCGTGAAATATTTTGGGCATCACTGACACAGAACAGAGTTTTCAGAAAAAAAAAAATAGAATCTAGTATCAGAAACAACAATCAATGCCAGAAACTAGAATCTCGAGTTGGAAACTAGAATCTAGCGTCGGGAACTAGAATCTGGCTTAAGAGACTAAAATCTAACGTCTGAAAATAGAATATGGCTACTAGAATCTAGCGTTAGGAACTCGAATCTAGTGTAGAAAAATAGAATTTAGTGCTATGAACTACAATCTGGTGTCAGAAACTAGAATGTAGCGTTAGAAACTAGAATCTAGTCAGGACACAATGGGTGTAGTGTACTGAACGCGTTTTGGTGTTCTAAGCATTATGTTTTAACTATTGAAAAATAGCAGATCTACAAGCTCATAGCGCGCCACCGAGTGGCGCGCTATGAGCTTGTATCTCTGCTATTTTTGAAAACGTGGTGCAAATCTTTGAATATTATGTTATTCAGAAACTAGAAATCTAGACAGGACACAATGGGTTAAGGAGATGGACTATAAATAGGACCGCCTGCCTTACACACACACACAAGTCTGTTTGTAATCCAAATTCATCCTGCTTTGCCTGGATGGAGCAGTGAATGATCTCAGGATTCTTCTCATGTACTTCTTTCATCTTAAAAAAGAAAAGAAAAAAAAGGACAAAAGAAAGTTTTGCCGCGTTCTGTCTTAGCTTCTGTCTCTTTCTTGGAGGCTGTCTTGGCTTTCTTTTTTTTTCTCCCCAGCTGGCTGCCTTGTTCCGCTCTGAACCGGCGAAGATCTTGCAGTTTAGAGAGACAGCCTTCTGTCTTTTTTTCCTTTCCTCCTTCCCACCACGCTCCTAGTCATAGATAATGCCCATCTTTTCTCTGATCAGATTCTAGTTTCTGATGCTAGATTCTAGTTCCTCATGCCAGATTCTAGTCCCCCACGGTAGATTCTAGTTCCTCTCAGTAGACTGTAGTTTCTGAAGTTAGATTCCAGTTTCTGACACTAGATTCTAGTTTTTGAAGTTAGATTCCTGTTTCTGACACTAGATTCTAGTTCCCAACCAGTGTTGGTCAATATTAATTAGGAAAGTAACTTCTTTACTTTACTCTTTACCGCTTAGACAAAGTAATATCATTATTTTACTTATTACTGGAATCAAAGAGTAATATATTACATATTACATTATTACTTTCCCAAGTTCTCAACTCCCACCTTATGGAGTAAAAATAGAGATGTACAACATAATGTGTTTAGCGAGCTCTTTTTAGAACTGAATCCAATTTATTGGAATAATAATAGTCTCCAATCCCACAAACTGCACCTGAAAACAAAGCCAACAAAATCTGTCTCTTTGACTGACTTTTGACTTTTTTCACAATTGTTTTCAAAGACAGTTGAGGTCTTGTATTTAAAAATAAAATACAAAATAAAGCAGCAAGCGATTTGTAGTTTACATTACTGTGCGCAGGATGCAGCATGTGGACTGGATCTAGAATCTAGTGCACATCTCTGTTGTTACAGTACCTGTCGATAGCTTGTAAATCTGTTCTATTTTTGCATGCAACAACAAGCTTATTTTAAAAAAGTAACTTGGCGTTACTTGCAAAGTAATGCGTTACTTATTACCCATTTTTGCAGAGTAATCTCGTTACTTTACTTTTTGGAGCAAAAGTAATAATATTACAGTAATATGTAATCTAAAATTAGTTACTGTCCAACACTGTTCCCGACACTAGATTCTAGTCCATGACACTAAATTCTAGTTTGTGACACTAAATTCTAGTCCCTGGCGCGAGATTCTAGTTTTTCTGGAAAAATCTCTGTGTCAGCGATGCTTAACATATTTCATAGGAAGGACCCCCAGAAATATCTATTATTTAGCTGCAGAATGTCATCTAAAACATGTTGTTCTAGGGATCACCCCAGAAGCAAAGATTTGAGTTAAAAAATGTTTGCTTTCAAAGATTTGCACCACATTTTCACAATGTTTCAAAAATAGCAGAACTACAAGCTCATATCGCGCCACTCGGTGGCGCGATATGAGCTTGTAGATCTGCTATTTTTCCAACAGCTAAAACACCAAAACACGTTCGGTACACAAAACGTTAACCATACCGTTGCCCCTGGTTTAGTTTCCATTTCCGAATCAGATCAGTGCTGATAGAAACTCCTCTTGACTCTTTTTTTTCGGGTCTGCCCTGGGCAGCTGGTGGTTCAACATCCTGTCTGCTCATCTCATCTGGCCCTCTGCCTGTTTCTACATTCAACCAGCCTGTCAGTCTTTTCTGACCCGACATCATTCCAAAGTTGAAATGTGTCTGCTTCTTCTTCTTCTTCTCCTCTTGTGGCCAAATGCACGTCTAAATCTGCTCAACGGTCTGACTCTACAAGATAGGTACAACCAGGCCCAAGGTAAACACCTCCAAACAAAACAACATGTTAGAGGTGATTAACAGAACCGGCAGAAGTGTAAAGTAACAAAGTACTCAACTTAAAGATAGAGTGCCATGATTTCTTTCTACCCTAAAACATGATCACCGGTATTAATATTGTATAAAAAGTAAGATTTTTTTCCCCAAAAAGTGTAGTGTTTGTTAAACTGTCATTTGTATGATTCCACCCTACCAGTTCATTAAGTATGCCTGGTTTGCCTGGTGGGTGGTGATGGGTGGAGATCCACCTGAACTGAAGCCACGCCCACAGCTTTAGTTGCATGATAAAGGGGGAGGAGTTAGGGGAGGGGCTGAGCACATGATGTCACTATATTGAAGTTTTTTTTCATTGCCACGTTTGACTGGAAAGGTTCAGCCCCCAGGAAGAAACCCTAAATACAAAGGGAAGACGCCATTTAGGTCCATTTACACACTGTCACGTCTTAAACATGTACAAAATTGGAAAAAATACAAAAATCACGGCACTCCCTCTTTAATATAGTGATATCAAACTATCATCTTCTCCCCTTTATTATATCAGGCTCCGCCTCCCGCAGAGTTACTGTCAAAGTGTCCTTGAGCAAGACACTCAACCCCTAATTGCTCCTGATGTGCTGGTTGCTGGTTTCTGCCATCGTCAGTGTGTGATTGTGTGTATGAATGGGTGAATGTCATGCACAATCTGTGCGCTGTGAAGCGCCTTGGATATGAATGCAACCATTTATTTATACAACTACGGCTGTGAGTGTGGCTTCAGTTCAGGTGGACCTCCACCCATCACCACCCACCAGGCGTACTAGGATTACTTGAACTAGTGGGTGTGTCCACATGAAAATATTTTTCAACGGGCCTTTAGCCTCCTCTGCCCCCAAGCCTCCAAACAAGACCGACTTTTTTGTAAACTAAGATGTGTTAGCCCTCCCTCGAAATTACCAGTCCCTCCATACCACCCCTAGTCACAATTTCCTGGAGTCATCACTGTGGCCTTTACAGTATACACCATTTTTTATCCATCCATATTTGTCAACCACAACAGATCTACACGCTCACATGTTACGTTTCAGCAAAAAGATTTGAGAGATCCTACTCTAGTATAGAGCCGGCTGGTCAACAAAGCATACACCTGTATATGGGTTTAAGTTGTCGCCGACATTCTATTCTGTATTGCAATGCGGTGCACAACGTGTGAGAAACAAACCCTCTGTCTGAGTAAGCATTCACTTCGCCACGCACCTCGAACGGAGCAGCACGGTGTCGCGTTGCCACGGCTTTGTCAGCTCACGGGAATTGTACCAGGCACCGAATGCAGTCATCAATTCTAATCAACACGCCGCCGCAAGTCCATTGTGCTCGCAATTCCATCTCCTTCATTTACCATGGCAAATTGGCTCTGAACCCTGAGAGCTGACTGAAGTAGTTAATTCTTAATCAGTATTATGAAAGTGGGCGTGCTGTTGATTAAATAATTCTGTACGGGATCGCAGTTTTGGTGTTTTAAAGCGCTTTAAAACACAACAAGCTTGTAAAAAGAATTACAAGCTTGTAGGTCTGCTATTTTGGAAAAAAAAAATCAAGGAACCGTTGCACAAATCTTTGAACATATTCTTTCAGAGCAAACATTTTAACTCAAATCTTTGCTTCTGCCAGATCGCTAAAACAACATCTTTTCGGGTTTGGGTCCGCCGCCAAATGTAGGTAATTCTGGGGGTCCTTGGCATGAAATATTTTGAGCCTTAGAGAAACTAGAATCTAGCATCAGAAACTAAACTAGAATCTAGCGTCAGAAACTAGAATCTAGCATCAGACACGAGAAGAGAATAGTGTCAGAAACTGAATCAGAATCTACTGTAAAAACTAGATGGGAATCTAGTGTCATGAACTGATATCTAGTGTAAGAAACTAGAATCTATTGTCAGAAACTAGAATAATCCAGTGTCAAAACAAGAATATACCATCAGAAACTAGAATTTAGGGTCAGACACTACACTATTATTTAAAGTCAGAACCTATAATCGAGCGCAGGGTTTTCAACCAGTGGTCCCTGAGAGGATTCAAGGTGGTCCCAGCAAAGCTGGTTAACCAGATGTAACTCTTGAGAACGTAAAAATGAAACCAAATGGACCCTTGCGTGTCCATTTGGTTTCATTTTTACACTCTCAAGAGTTAAAATATTCATCATGCGAATTAGTCCTAATCTACATAACTAAAAGATTAATGGTCAGTTTGGTCTGTATGTTTTGCTGTTTTGTTTCCCAAATCCAGCTGGAATTGTGCACAAAGCAAAGAAATCTTTAGTTTGGGGCCTGTGGTGCTGTCCTCAAATGGTGGTCCGTGGCTCAAATGCTGAATAATTGGTGGGCCTAGGATGAAAAAGGTTGAAAACTATAATCTAGCGTCAGAAACTATAATCTAGTATCAGGAGGAAAAGGGTTAATATGCATGGGTCACACAATAACTAATTTACTTTCCCCACGTGGTGGTGTATTTCACAGAGACAGACATTTGCATTTATTATCATTACCCGTAGAATGGATGGCTTGCATTTGTTGTTTTTGTCAAGTGACTACTGTAGGCGACCATCTTGAGTGAGGGTGATTGTTTTTTGGTTTTTGTCAACACTGCAAGCCTCTGTCTGAGTGCTCCCACCATTGAATAACAAACAAGGAGGTTCAAGGAGTTTTCCAGAAGGTGGAACAAAAAAAAAAGTTCAGGGACTTTACATATATCCGTGATCTGACTGTCAGACAGAAATAAATAAACTTAGGCCTCTGCTGTCAAAAAGTCACTCCGGTGCTCCACTTCCCCTCCAACACAGGGCTTGACACTAAGACTTGCCCGCTTTCCCGGGGCAAGTAAAAAAAAAATGGTGGGGCAAGTGAAGACTTAGTGCGCAATAACACAACACAAGATAAACTTGTCTTGAAGGTGGTCATTGCGACATGGGCTAATTAAGATGATCAATTTTAACTCTTGAGAGTGTAAAAATGAAACCATATGGACCCGCAAGGGTCCATTTGGTTTCATTTTTACGTTCTCAAGAGTTACATCTGGTTAACCAACTTAGCTGGGGACCACCTGGAACCCTCTCAGGGACCACCTGTTGAAAACCCCTGGTTTAAAGCACCCAAGTAGGAAGTAAACTTAAATCCAAAATTTACAATATATTTTTGGGGGGCAAGTGACCATGACCTGAGGGCAAGTAGAACCTGACTTGCACTTGCCCGATGGGCAAGTGCCTCGGAGACCTTAGTGTCAACCCCTCCAACTCCTACCTACCTCTCCCCCATCGCTAAATCAGAACCATGAATCATGAACAAAGAGGATTCTTTGATTGTTTCCCTTTCTTTTTTTCCGCCTCCTCCTCCACTTGTTTTATCTTCCCAGGCTCAGAAGCAAATCAAGCAAATAACATCCTCTGAGGTGTTTCCACTTTTAATGTGACGTCTGCTGCACAGTGTCTACAGTACAGCGGTAATGCTTCCATAGCCCTGGGACGCGCCTGTGATCTCCGCTTTGAGAGAGAGCCAAGGCGACTTACCGGCAATGAAAACGTCATAACATAGCACTAGGCACATGACATAAATTAAGCAGCATAGGGGAGCAGTTATTGGTCGAACAGAGTAGTCAAACATTAAGTGCAGCCGGCGCGACATTTCCTCCTGCGTACGTACTGTGTCCTGTTTTTTTTTTTCCCCCTCCCTGAATGATGCATGATTCGATTTGCATGTCTTGTTTCACATTGCATTAATGCGTGGCAGATAAATGGCCGCATCCTCGCGCTTGACGTCAGAGTCCTCGGCTACTTCTGTTGAAGTTGACGCTGTGGGCTTACGGTCGTTTTGCTGATTCTCGAGATAAAAAATTCTCCTGCTGGCGGCGAATTTATGCAAGCAAGTCAGTTTGCCGGAGATGTACGGCAAATACTTGCAGACGCGGAGTTCGTTCTCAGCGAAACAACATCCCGTGTTATTGGGTTTTGTCATTCACTAAAGCGATATTGCGCGACGTCGCTGTTGTTTTAGTTTGTCAGAAGAACGTTTAGAACGTCGACAAAGCATGCTTGACATCCATTACTGAAACCTATGATGCCGAAACATCAGTTTATGTAAGGATAACTATGCCACTAGCCTGTGGAGATTGATGTTTATGATTACTTTTATGACATTGTTGTGGCAATGCTTCCCATAATATTCTGCACAATGAAATGAATTTGATTTGATAGACATTTCTATTCAAAGCACTTTATACCTAGATTACATTAATCACATTTTGTGGACTTAGGCCAGGGGAGCCCACGCGTTTTTGATTTTTTTTTTTTACTTTTCTGACTGAGCGTCTTTCAAAATGACCAAGTCAACAAGATCTACTATATACTACTATAAGGACCTAATACAGACAGGAAACGCCATTGCACATAACAATCCGGTATGCAACGTATGAAATTTTAAATTATACCCAGTAGGAAATGCTATTAACTCTCTCCAGGAGCCATTGAGAACTGCAATTTTATTTAAAAGAAAATATTATTATTCTCTCTCACTCCACCTCCACGCCAATCCTACACTGTGTCGATTAGAGTGATTAGAGGCACACTATTGAGAAATGAATCTTGACACCGGCTGCAATGTTAGAAATGGCACAAAGAAAAGCAGCAGGTGTTTTTAATTGTTCTGAGCCTTTATTGTTAAATGTGCCCGTTTATATGAATCACTACCTTTAATCCTCCCAGGCCCAGACTTATTTCTACTTGAAAAAAAAGTTGTACTACCATGATTGTTAAAAAAAGAAAAAAAAATGGAGGAAAATACTTTATTCATGCTAATTAATTATTTAATTAATTAATTACAATAAATTCATTTTTTTTTGGGGGGGGGGGGGTATCTTTTAATATAATGAATGTACATGTAATAGACATTCTAACAATCACAAAAATATATTTATTGCAGTCATTTTACATACTTTTATTAGGGTTAAAGGCTAAAGGTCAAAGGTTAAAAATCAAAAATTGCACTAAGTCCAGAGATTAATTGAAGAGGCTAATTGCAGCCTCTGTGGGGGGTATTGTTATGCAAATATCATGACCAATTTCAATGAAATTCTAAACAATCAACCTCAACCATGATATTTATGTGAAAAAAAAAATGATAACATTTTTTTTTAAATAATTAAAGGGTTAATGTTGCTAAAAAGCAACACTGGGCCTTCTAGGGTTAAGCATATAAAACATCGGAAAAAGTCCATCTTTAATTGCTTCTCATTCTTTCCTTCTTGTTCTTTAGAGTGGTTTCGCAATAAATATACAGATCATACACCCAAAATAGAGCAGTGGATAAGAATGTAGAGAGAAGCAGAGAGAATGTTCCGGCAGCTTGCAGAGACAGAGGTGGAACATCACATCACACCTCGGCTTTGTGTGGGAAAAAAACATCTTGATTGGATGCATCATCTTCTCTATTTATTCTGTTTGCTCAGAGACTCGCTATCTTTTCCAAACGGCATTATCGATACGGCTGTGACTTTTATTAATCTCAGAGGCCCGCTGCGACATTGATCAGAGCCTCTTTCATTCCTATGATCTCATTTCAGCCTGTAATGTGAAACTAAAAGGTCAATAAAGACATCTTATTTAATTCCTGGATTTGGGGGGCCATTCGGTGATGCGAGAGTGCATGAATCTCTACGATTACCATCTCCAGTTTCATTAAGCTACTGAAAATGGCAACCGCTAGCGGACAACGCTGCAGCCAAGATACAGTATTTGCACTGTTATAATGACATGCTCCTTGGGAATGCTCTGCCATTGCATCCTGTGGTGTCAAATCAATGTGTATCTACACAGCGCATATGGGTTTTGATTCACGTAATGCCATGGGGATCAATATTTGTCATGCTTTATATATATACAGTATGTACAGGAGCCAGAAAGATATCTGTATGTTACTGAGCAAACACAAGAACATATAGTTATTTAACACCACTTATTTTAACCCTTCTACTGCTTTAAATCTAATCGTATACACACCTGCCCAGACTGATAGGATTGTGAACAAGCTTTTGATCCATGGAAAATCACTAGAAAACACATCTGTGATCGGTTTGTGAGATGACAGAAATGCCGTACCATTGATCCGTGGCTCAGACAAAGAGCTTTAAAGATAGAGTGCCATGATTTTTTTTCTACCCTAAAACATGATCATCAGGTATTAATCTTATATGAAAAGTAAGATTTTCTCCCAAAAAGTGTACAGTGTTTGTTAAACTGTCATTTTTATGATTCCACCCTACCAGTTCATTAAGTATGCCTGGTTTGCCTGGTGGGTGGTGATGGGTGGAGATCCACCTGAACTGAAGCCACGCCCACAGCTTTAGTTGCATGATAAAGGGGGAGGAGTTAGGGGAGGGGCTGAGCACATGATGTCACTATATTGAAGTTTTTTTTTCATTGCCACGTTTGACTGGAAAGGTTCAGCCCCCAGGAAGAAACCCTAAATACAAAGGGAAGACATCATTGCACATAAAAAACACACCAAGGGTCTATTTACATACTGTCACCTCTTAAACATGTACAAAATTGGAAAAAAATACAAAAATCACGGCACCCCCACTTTAAGAAAGTTGTAGGCACTCGTTCATATTCCATTGGACTCGGTTTCCCATAGGTCCTAGCAACCAGGGGCTTGGGGCATGGTTGATGTCCTGATTACATCATCATAACGCCACAGTCTCACCACAATGTCCATGATAAGCCCGGATTATTACCGAAATATGCATCCAACAGCAAATTAAACATATGAAATAATGCTTGGCAGTAGCAATTAAAGTGTTCTACAATGATTAAACGTTGCGATAACCAACAGTCTCCTGCACTTCACACATAAGAAAGCAGCTCGCTAACCGTAATTTGTTACTTTTTATTCAGA
Source organism: Benthosema pterotum (assembly GCA_039105355.1). NCBI lineage: Eukaryota > Metazoa > Chordata > Actinopteri > Myctophiformes > Myctophidae > Benthosema > Benthosema pterotum. The sequence goes on from CM076986.1 coordinate 5,056,856, forward strand.
TCGCTCATACGGTCAATTATATATCCACAATTATATCCATGCCCTGACCGCCGTGTCTATGTGTTCATGTCCTCATGATGACAAAGGCGTAGGTACAGTAGGAAGAACTAAGAAGAGGCAGGAGGAGGAAAAACAAAGTTCACAAAGTCACAACACCAGATAAACAATGAATGCACTACAGAATCAACTACAGATGTTGTACAGAGAAAGTGTTCATATCACCTTCTCCTTTTCCTGGATATCAATAGAAAGCACTTAAAGCGGTATCATAATCGGGGGAAAAAATAAAACATTCCACTACAACTTATGGCCGATAACACAGCAGTGAGATGCCCTTCGGAGAGCTGCAGATAGTGGAGAGAGAGAGAGAGGTGGGGGAAAAGAGAAGTGGGGAAAAACATTGGATTAATAATAAATAGGTCATTTGTAAATCAATGAAGGGGCGTCAGGCCGGTGAATAGGGTTGAGGATTTACTCTGATTATAGAATGGCAATAAAGGGTCATTTACAACCCGAATGGGACAGCCAGTAATTAAGAAGCCCCGGCTTAAAACAAAGGAGGGAAAGGAGTTGGGCTAGAAGTGGAGGAGGAGAGCCGTGTGCATGTTAATGGGGACGACGTATTTCAACCTGACTGCAGCAGTTGGACATGAGAGAGGGAGAGAAAGAGGCAGTCCTCCAAGAAGAGGTGCGTAGACCATCCATCTTATCCATCTTATTGGGGTCTACAACTCCATTTTTTAATTATAAGCTGTGCTGACTTAAAGACTCAGTGGAATAAAATCTCTGGTCAGTACAGGCATACTTACTACAATGGATAGCTAAACAAATGGGGAAATGTAATATATTCACTTTTGTCGAATTGTATCATTTTATCACATAAAATCTAATCTAAAAAATGTGGATTGTGTAGAGGCCCACATCAATGAAAGCCATTCAAAATTATTCTGACCTGTTTTTAATTCCATTTCTCCTATTCCATGATTATTATCAAGCATCGCAAAGATTTTCCCTGGAGCCCCCCTTTCCAATGAAATTCATTGAAACCAAATGGACCCGTGAGGACCAAATCTTGCCTGCGGCTCCAAATTGCTTAGAAACGCCACTGGACATCGCAAAACACCAAGGGAAGTCAGAGCACTTGTTTGAGCCAGAAAACCTCCAGATGACTAGAAGAGCATCTAAGAAATGTGAGTGACACTGAGCTCAGAAAGAAGAAAGAAGATATGCAAAAAAAAAAAAAACTTTTTTATGTCACAATTCCTTTCACTTTATGTTCCACACCATGGTCACTCTCAGGCTCCGCAAAGTTTCCTTCACTGAAGGAACCGTTATATATCGGCAGGGGCGGATTGGCCATCTGGAGTACAGGGAGTTTTCCCGGTGGCCTGCGCCACCTAGTGGCCTGCTGGACAAGATCCAAAATGCACTAGTGGCACTTCCAAAATGCACTAGAATGTAGCTAGATGCTCGCCAGGAACATACAGATCAAAATGACCATTAATCGTCTACATTCTCCAGTTGTGTAGACTAAGTAGAGCTAATTCACATGATGAATATTATAACTCTTGAGGGTGTAAAAATGAAACCAAATGGACCCGCAAGGGTCCATTTGGTTTCATTTTTACGCGCTCAAAGAGTTACATCTGGTTAACCAGCCCCCCCCCCCCCCCCCCCCCCCCCCCCCCCCCCCCCCCCCCCCCCCCCCCCCCCCCAGGGTGGCCTGGCAGAGGCAAAATTGTCCCGGTGGGAAAATATGTGCCAATCCGCCCCTGTATAGGCAGAAAGAAACATGTTTCTTTTCAACTACAATGGCCACTAGGTAACAGAACATACAGTACCTTTTACTTCAAACTTCCCAGGCTTACTTTTACATTATAACTAGAACCAACCCTGAACTAGGAAGGAGAGAGAGACGCCATACATACACACTAATCCCAAACCCAATGTGAATAATTCCCTTATAAGCTCCAAATGCTATATTGTGGGGACAATTGTCGGCTCTCCCAGTATAGTAATTGGAAGTGTGCGCACGCATACGCACACACACACACACACACACACACACACACACACACACACACACACACCAACACACACACACACACACACACACACACACACACAACACACACACACACACACACACACACGCGCATCCCTAACTGAGCCAGAGCCATAGTGTATGGAAACAAAAGCAAACTTTCCATGAGCAAAATAAAGTAAAATAGGATTTAGGATTAGGAAAGAATTGGATATGCCAATTTATATGAATTTATTTTATATTAATTTGTTCATGTCAGAAAGACTGATTGACGGTTATCTGGATACATTGAAGTATATAAGATATAACTTTTCATGGTATAAATTGTTTCAAATTTCTTTAAAATGATTTAGTTGGTTAAACTTGTCATGGTCAAAATTGTTTAGAAATGTTTTAAAATGTTGATAAAATGATAAAAGTAATTTGTGGGAAAAACATTGCAGTACTTTAACATATCGAGGCACATATTTTCCCACCGGGACAATTTTGCCTTTGCCAGGGGGGGGGGGGGGGGGGGGGGGGGGGGGGGGGGGGGGGGCAGCTGGTTAACCAGATGTAACTCTTTGATAGCGTAAAAATGAAACCAAATGGACCCTTGCGGGTCCATTTGGTTTCATTTTTACACCCTTAAGAGTTAAAATATTCATCATGTGAATTAGCCCAACTTAGTCTACACAACTACAGAATTTAGAAGATTAATGCTCATTTTTGATCTGTATGTTCCAGGCGAGCATCTAGCACATTCTAGTGCATTTTGGAAGTGCCACGAGTGCATTTTGGATCTTGTCCAGGCCACTAGGTGGTGCAGGCCACCGGGGAAAACTCCCTGTGCGGCTACTCCAGATGGCTCCGCCCCTGCATGCACATGCGCACGCGCACACGCACACGCACGCACGCACGCGGCACGCACGCGCACGCACGCACACACACACACACACACACACACACACACACACACACACACACACACACACTTACTGTCCAAGGTCCGGTCCATGTACACCTTCCTACATAAAACAGAAGTCATGCCTCTTTCTCGGACCCGGTCTAATCCAGTTCCACTTTATTGTGCGGGATCGTGTGTACGTCAACATATCGACTACATTAGTGTCACTCCC